>JAOEHX010026149.1:0-22626 GCA_025448015.1 Bolborhynchus lineola | reverse complement strand
GTATGCAAAGAGAGACCCAGTTTATGGAAAGAAAGGCAATACTTAGGTCCGAAGGGAAAGAAGTCTGAAGAAAAATAGAGGCTGGGGTGATGCTCCTTATTTCCTTTGTGATCTGATTTCTTCTGATACAGCAAGTCTTCTATGGTAACTTTCCACTGTTGTGTCTGCTTCTCAACATGGAAGCAGAGTATTCTCTTTAAGTATTAAGAGTTGGGGGTTTTTCTAGGGGCTTGTAGGGCATTGGGGGAAGAGTTGTATTTCCAGAAGGAGCCAGAGGGAGTGGGGGAAACGCACTTAGTGGATACCATGGTTTTCCAAATTCAAAGATACTTTCTGATGTCAGCCTCGAAGTCTGTGCCAAGTTTCATACATCAGCAAACAAGGCTTCCAGGGAACAAGCAAGCTGTTGTGAGTAGCCAGCCATTCAGCAATAAACAGTGGCAAGCACAAAATTAATCACATGCCAGGTTTTTTTGCTTGTGGATTGCCTTTCTCGAATGTTAAAAATTATTTCCCTCCTCCGCTTTGTAACTTACTGCTGCACCCAGAGACTGTCTTACAGGATCTGAAATATTTACCATAGGTAAGAGGTGTTACAGCATTCAGACAAACAATGAAATCATACTTCTGCTGTGGCAGGAGAACTTCTGATGCTGTATGCATGTTTATTATTAGAAACCCTTCGTTTATTAAAGGGTAAATACCCCTTTGCTTTCAAACATGCTTTCAAGGAATAAAATAGGATTGCTGTAACAGAATGATCCAGGGGGAAGAAAATTGATCATTCTGCATTTTTCCAAGCACTACATGCAGCAGCTCTCTTGGGGTTCTAAATCTTTTCCAAGAACGATGACTAAGCTGGTCCCTTAAGGAAACAGCGTTTTAATTACAGCATAACTGGTACAAGATTTATGGGTGCATATGGTGGTTCTCAGTCAGTAAAGAACAAAATAGCTTGCTAGGGTTTGTTGTCTAACTGACCAGCATAGGACAAAGGATGAAAAATTGAGCTGAAACCCTCACATACAGACCTATGGCACATGATGTCATGAAATCAGTGCTGGAGAGCAGAGCATGGATCTACAATAGCCCTGACAGCCAACCTAGCAGTATGTTCTAGCATTTGGACCACAAGTGGAGATTTTTAGAAACATAAAGTATCAGTAAATTGTAACACCAATCACATTAGAAGGTGGCACAAATGGCCGTCACTGTGTCTTAGAGGAATTTGAGGTGATGCAGCCTGCTGGCCAACTTCAGAAGGAAAAAGGGCCTTTTCAGTGGGCAATGTACAGTTTTACAGTTGTTGGTGTCCGGAAGGTAATAAGGAAACAGGGTATATTTATAAACAATCTGTTATTTATTGGCATTCTTTAGCTTACATCTCAGTCAAGCTTCTTTTAACATCTTGCCAATCTGCATCTCCTGAAACTATAATATAGCTATTGGCAGTCCACACAGTTTCATGGAAGGTGTTTCTTGACTCAGGGTGGTTTTGATATTTAATGATACATCAGAGCTTGATGGCTAAAGCCAGTGATGTATGTGGCTGTAAGACATAGGCTGCTCTAAGGTATTTGATTTAATACTGTACAGTGACTTCGCAGATGATGCACAGATTTGGACAATGATTAAAAATACAAGGTGTTTGTTGGAACAGTGGCCTGGATTCTGAGATAATCTGTGAGCAGGCAGAGAGTGTATGATTTCATGTAGCCAAATCTTGAACTGCTTGCCTGTAGGGAATAAAGCCATGCCATGCTTACAAGAGGAGGGATTCAGCACTGACAGTGACTGAGATAGACATGGCACTGGAGAAGGGGCAAGGAGCTGTTGAATCAGTCATGCAGTATCATAACCAAGAGGACTGTTGTGATTATTGAGCACAGGTGCTTGCGGGTCATCAGGGCTAGACATTGATCTTAAGGTAAGACTGAAAGATACGATGTTCGTATCTTCTATCTGTGCAACTGCTGAGGCTAGTGATGCTGCCCAGAGACCAAGAAGGGTGATGGGGAAAAGCTGGAGAAAACTCATGGAGGAACCTAGAAAACAGTGAAAGGATCTGAAAGCTTATGATAATAGCAGCCTTTGACTTCAGCCATGAATCAGGCTATTTCAGGAGCAGGAAGCTGAAAATCAAGGGAGTCCTTTGGTTTAGTAGAGAAAGGTCACAACCAGCCGCCAGAAATTCTCTTTCAATAAAAGCAGACTCCAGATCAACCACAAGAGTGGTTGTGTGTATCACCTGATTTGCTGTATTTGTTTAGTTTCAGCTATAGTGGTTGTGAGAGTAACTCCTTGCTTCTCTGGGTAGACTCCTGTCACTAGGATTCCTTTCACTAAAACATCTATCCCAGGTTCTAAGCAATGTGTTCAAGATAGTCTTTCTAGAAAGCTTGTAGAGGGGATGGAACTGCGCTGCTCATTCACTGTGTAAGGTATGGCACAGGTTTCAGCACTTCTGTAAAGACTCAGTAGCATAATACCCTTGTAAGGTAAAGAAGAAGAGGGAGAAATTATGCGTCATGGAAGCTTTATGATCGTGAATTCCTCAATGGTAACATCTGTTGCTTTGCTTATTATGGTGGGATTTTTTTAAAATTTTAGTCTTTGATTTCTTTTATTTTCTTTTATATTTTAGAATAGTCCTTATCAGCAGCAGAAGATCCTTCTGTAGCATATTTTCAGTGCTGCCATATCGAGACTGTACCCAAGTCGGGTATGTATATTTATACATGTACTACATAGTTTTTCGGGCCTGCATGTAGACCTGTTAATGGACAATGGCATGATGGAGGCTATTGCTTTTACATATCTGCTCTGAGTAGAAATTAATGCACTTAGATATATTTGCCTTGTGGAACATTACCAGGTTAAAACTACAGCTTTCAGTCCCCAGTTTATTTATATGTGTTGTGGTATCTTTGATTATGAAACTGGAAGAAACTACTCCCCTGAAATAAATGTTCTTGAAAAATGCACTGGTTTTATTATGTCTTCTGTCTTCACTCATCTTTGACAAAACAAGTACTCTAGACAGCACATTTTTTATAAGCAGTCTCAGATTTCTTATTCTCCCATGCAGATGTGGTGCTGTGGTATCTAGATTTCTGGAGCTATAGAGAAATACTTGGATTTAAACATAATACCATTTCATTGTGCATTTGGCCATTGGTCAGATTGTTCAATCATTGAAGACAGATTGTTTTGGCCATAATACTGTAGAGGTTCTTTCGGCCATATTACCACGCAGGTTCTTAGCTGGTGTAAGCAACATCCATGGAGCTGCCTTTTAACCCTCAACTAGACCTGTGATAGAAAGGCTATTCATATTGAAGACAGAGAAGACTTCTTGCTTTGAAACTGCAGTAGAAGAAACTGGATTAAGCTGGGAGTCATTGCCTGGCAGGCTCTGGGGCACAGCTTGTTGGGTGCCTTCAGAGACACAGTGCAAGGCTGGGAAGGGCAGTGCCTGTCTGTGGCAGCTCTGTGCCTCTGGCGCAGAGGAGTAAAGCCCGGTCACCACGGCCACTCAGTGGAGAGCTGAGAGTTACCTGTAGCTGGATTGGCTCAGCACCCGTAGGGTACAGAATTTGGGGGAAATACTCAGTTAATACACTGAGGTGGGTTTGAAAGACCCATAAGTTATCAAGTGCATAAAGGATGAATTTGGCTTCATATTTATTAGCAGCTCTGTTTAATTCTGGAGAATTGTTTGCCACAAGCTGCTTGTGCATCACTAATTCAAAACAAAGGGAGATTGTTTTTAATGCAGAACTGAAAGGAGGCACCTTTGTAGGAGCTGACTTGCTCTTCTGTCTCCTAAAGTAAATTTTCTCTCTTAATTAAACTGGGATGACTCACCAGGCAAATTCTTGACAGGCTTTGTTCGCTCTTTTTGGGTGTATTGTCGTTCATTTATGGTCATTGCCCAGTGGAAATTGCCTCTATTGAAAAGTCAGTGTATTTTGAAATGCTGATGACGAATTACACCTTCTGAATTACAGCAGTAACGAAGCCAGCTGCAAACCTAAATATTATTTCAGCATGTAAGATCTTGTACCATGCTTGCGCAGCAAGAAGGCATGGGACGAGAAGGCAGCGACTGCCAGTACAAAACAATCCAGCCCTTTGCTAAAAAAACCCACAAGATGAAAAATGCCCTCAGTCTTTCTTCCAGAGCATCAGAGGAAAAGAGAAACAACTCAGTGGCACCTCCTTCTAGGAACAGCTGGTGTAAATAACAGATGAGGCACTATAGCATAAACTGTAGCCACTCTGTTCAGGCTGCACAGTGCTTGCTCACTTCATTGCGCATTTTGGATGTGTAGTAGAAATGGGGAGAGACACTGTTACCCTTTTGAAGTTCTGTGGTGACAGCAGTCTTTGGCCTTTGCTTTCTCTGAACCTCTGGGTTGCTGATGTCTGTCCCTGGGCAAGATGTCTGAACTGGTTTATGTTCTGCAAGCATTACTGAATGGTTTATGAATACAGATTGATGCAAGGAACCATGGGCCCATCTGCAATGAGACTGAGGTGAGCCCTGGCAGGAGCAGGAGAGCAGGGTGAACATGCACGCAGAGGGCATCGTACCATGTGAGAGGAGCACATGGTGGATCTGCTGCTTCTCCACCTCTGCTCTGACTCACGAGCATTGAGGCCAGCAAGAAGATGTACAAGCACAGCTGTGTTTTGAGGAGACTGCTGGTCCCCCTTACCATTGTAGGCAGCACAGAAGAGCTCTACTGTACCGATGCTGGCAGTGAAGCTGCACTAACAGATTCATTTTAAAAACCTGTCTGAAAGGCAGTTCTTGCCATCACAGCTGAATTCTGCGTACGTGGCTGGGGTGGATGAGATAGCATCTCCCCCTGCTAACAACATGCAAGCTAACACGCTGCAGCCCTTGCCCACCCTCCACGCTGAGGTCAAGCTGCAATAGCAAGAGCCCTCCCCAAACCCCCAAGATGTGTTTGGAAGGGGTTGTACAAATACACATGGAGGTCTGGGGGATGAGGGCAGGTGAGCCATGAGAGTATATGAGAAGATGAGGTTTGGGCTGTCCCATGCAAAATGTGTCCCAGATCCCTCTCCTGGGCAGCCTCACCAGATTGCAGCTGGCAGCAGGCTTTTGGAGAAACATACTCCAGAGTGATAGGTTTTTCTGTTGTAGTTTCAAAAGGCCAATTTGGTGGTACTTGCTAGGGCTGAGAATGAAGGACACTGTGTACCAGAGGAATTAGTTTCTCTCTAGTTTTTATTGCTATGTTGAAGAGAAATGGAAAGCACAAAGCTGAGAGTGATGTGATGGGGAAGGACAAAAGTCATAAACAGAAGTAATCACTAAAACTTTCTGTCCTTGAAATTTTGTCTGTACCTTGTATCAGATGGAATCCTAGTGCTTTAGCTTATAGCACTTTTTTGTAAGGGGAAAGGGAAAAATTGAAACTGAATTGACAGAGGCTTTGAGATGTCTTTATCTCCTGCTGGAGCCACTGAGGGGCAGGTACTTTTGTGGATCTGGGCCATAAATTCTCTCTAGGTCTGGCTGTGTTAAGATTTCTGGCATCTTTGTTGGTGGTGTGAAGAGAGGCACGGCTTCATCTATTTCCATGGCCAAAAGCCAGGGTAATGGACAGGACCAGAACTTGCTTTTCTTCCCCCATCTAGACAAGCAGAGCAGCTGTGAGAGCAAACATAGCCGCATGAAAGCAATGTAAGGAAGTCTATACTGCAAGTCAGGAGCTGAAAGAGGCACTGAGCATCTTGCCCTTGGCCCCCAGCTTCCTGCAGTGTTACAGCCCAAAGTCATTAGACCCTACACAGGGTGCAGTTAGATGGGTTTATAGTTCTATTATGGTGTTGGGTTTTTCCTTTGGCATACGTCATTATGGTTCACAATTAAAACCCATATTTTTGAAAAGAGACTTTTTAGGCTTGTTTTTGTTAATTCACAGATTAAAATCATACCTATTCTGATGATATTTTATTTTGTGGTATCGTAAGGATCTTTCAAGAGCTTCCAGTCCTGCCCAGAACATGAATCTAGAGGACCTGGGGGAGGAGGAAAGCTGGTGGTGTCATGCTGCTGGTCTCACAGTGGCTGACTGCCACTGGGGCTGGAGGTGATGAACAACAGGACAGAAAATCCAGAGCATCAGATAATGCATGTTTTTATGAAACTGGCCAGTCCACTGCATCTTTTATTCTTCATGTCATTGAATTCATTAAGTGGTTAGAAGCTGACCTGGAGCAGGACTAATGCTGAATATTTCTGTCTTGACAAGAATGTAGGTATTCGTTTGACTAAACTTGCCTCCAGTTAAGGGAAATAATGCAATATGAGTAATTAAATGGATTGAAGCCCAGGAAATGGGCCGGTTTTCTGAATTAAAGCAGAAAGGTGTTAGATAAAAAAGAATTTGCATCCTCCTCAGAAATGCTACAAAACAGCTTCATCCAGTTTCCAAAGATAAATCACTGCTGAATTTAACTTTGAATTTAACGAAGTGCTGGCCAGAGCACTAATGAGTTCAATGATGCTGAGAGCAAGAAATTTTCAATACCATCCCTCCAATGAGTTTGATTGTTGTTCATCACCAGATATTCATAGCGGTCTTCATTATTATCTAAACTCTGACATCTTTTGTTCATCTTCAGTGTTTGAACTCGGTAAGAGAGTCATATGCAAAATGAGGCAAGAGGAAGTGTTTAGGTAAGGTTGTTTTGCATGCTGCACTCCTGCCATCAGTTTGGCAAGTCAGGTAACAAGTATTTTAGTGAGTGTAGAAAACAGGGGATTATTTACAAGAGAGATCTAAATGGCCATAGGGGTGCTAGCAGTAATCACACAGCAAAGCAGAATACTCTGTTAGGTCCTTAGATTTGTTAAAACTTCCTTGCTATTCTTCCCCAGTGGAATTTTTGTATGCGAGGCAGTTTTGATTAAGTCATTAATCTCAAGTGCTTTTCCTGAGCTTTTATCATTCCATAGGCCTGGGGAAGAATAACTATCTGGGTTTAGCCGATAATAGAGAAACTGAAATATTCCTGCTTTTCTTCACCATCGCCCATTTTCCCTGCTTCTCCTAAATTGAACAAAAACCCAAGAGCATATTAGCTTTACAGAAAGGGATATAAATCCATTTTTTCCTTTTTTTCCCCCAACAAGACACTTTGAAAGTAATCATCTCATGTATGAATTTTATAGAACCACCATTGCTCGTTTTTGTGAGTTGCCCTGTTCCCTTAGACTGAAATGAAGCAATGAGTCTCCAAAACCTCATAGGTTTAAATTTTGAACTTTTACTCTGCACTGGGCAAAGCATCAGGTCGGGCGCTGACATGCTGACAGCTGAATATGGAGAGAGAAAAATGATACTGGCCCATTAAAGCCATCTTTCCAGGGATTTTTCCTTCTCCTCTCTCTCTAAATTATCACTGGAGTTGTTCTAGCAGTACTAATGGCATATTTACAGGAGAAATCTAAATGGCCGTAGGGATTGTAGGAATAAGCTCACAGCAAAGCAGAATACCCTGCTAGGTCCTTAGATTTGTTACCAAATTCCTTGCTGTTCTTCCCCAGTGGAATTTTTGTATTGTTAGGATCTGATAGCCCTTGGTCAATTAAAGCAGGCAGTCTTAGGCAGCAGGAGATCCACTGCTGGACTGGCTGGCAGCATGTCTTCTCCAAAGCTGTCATTGTCCTTGTCCCTACACAGTCAGTAAGTAGAAATTGTTTGCAATCATGGATAAGAACAACATCTTTTCCTGATGTCTCATGAACTACTTTTGCTTTCAGAATAAACCTTAACAGTCAGGAATCATTAATCATAAGATATGGGCACAAAAGGTTTACATCTCTAAATAATTATCAGATTCCATCTTGCAATAAGCAGAAGGCTTTTTCACGTACCTTAAAATCTATTTAATACTTAATAGGCTCCTAAATTATTCACAGGTTAAAGTGTTCAACTGTTGCTGTCATTTAAAGAGCAAGTACCCAGCAGGAGTCTTGCATAGGGCTTTGGAGATCATGTAAAAGTGTAACATTTGATTCATTAAAGAAATGCTATACTTCCAAAGGCAATAGCATCCAATTTCTGTTCTGTTAATCCTGGCCTGGCTAATAAAAGGCACAGTGAGATTTCTGGTTTTGATTCTTACCTCTCTGCTCAGTAAAGCTTTTTGCCGTCCCACAGCAGATTTGGGATCCCAAGTCACCTGGTGCTGTTGCGATAAAATCTGTGAACTCGTAGGGGGAGAAGCCTTTTTTTTTCTGCAGTCCTGCATAACTGAAACAATATGCTTATTTTTGAGTGTAATTTATAACTCTGCTCAGCTTTCTGGAAATGGTATGCACGGGTGGAGCATCTAGAGCTTGGTGTAAATCAAGGTAACTCCCCAGACTTTGTCAGAAACTGGGATCTGGTTTTTTGCCTTTGAAGGAAATGTCATCCCTGATTTTCTAAGTTCCTCAAGCTTTCCTTGCTCAAATGAAGTTAAGGTGGTAGGATTAAGTTCTCATGATTTAGTTTTGCTTTTTGGTGTCCGCTTGAATCCCTTGAAACCTATGTTAAAAAGCAAAACTTTTGGAAAATAAAACAGGAAAATCAAAAATGAGGAAGAGGTAACTTTTCATCCTTTAAAAGCCTCTTTGGCAAGGACCATCTTTCCTGCTCTGCATTTTGTAAGCACCTTTTACTCCTGAATATTGGTTTGTGCACTTTTTCAGTCTCATCGGTAACTCATTAACTTAAACACAGTGAAAGCTTGTTTTTTGTATATGAATTGCCTGTCCTTCATATGCTTCTGCCTCTTGGGGCCCACTGACTGCGGTGCCATGCCATGTGTCCTGAAAAACAACTGAGTGGCAGTGGTTGTCAGCACTGGCACCTAAACAACTATCCTGACTGTTCCCCAGGCACAACTTACCCATTTGCAGAGGGCAAAGTGGAGGCATCCCCCAGGTCTTTCCTAGTTGCTCTTGGGATTTTGGGGATGTGGGAAGGAAGCAGCAGTGCTGGGGCTCCCCTAGCTGCAGAGTGGCAGTCCCTGGGCTTGGTCTCCCAGCAAGAGTTTCGCTGAGGCATTCATGAACTTTTGTCTGTAGTAGAAGGGAAGGAAAAAAGATAAGGCTTGTCCTGCAAAAACTTGACTAGCTTGGTGTTGGTCGTAGTGACAGGGAACTCAGAAAGGATACAGTAAAGTCACCTAGTAATCACTTACTAGGTGTTCACTGAGATCATTTACCAGTGAGAGGAAGGATATGTAAAAGCTAGGATGAGCCTTTCCATTTACAGACCAGTAAGAAACCACACATTGTTTAGTACTGATTTTCCTCAAGAGAAGGAGTTTAATTCTGGTTTATGGACAGGTTTCTCTCCAAACTGTAATATTTTATTACTCTCTTTTACAACACAAGCAATCATACGCTACCTTCAAATACAGAGCATATGTAGAGGAGGGAAAGATCTTAAGTAGCCCTTGCAAAACACCTAGGATGAGGGAGAATGACTGCAGTGTTGTTTCAGAGGTCCCTGAAACACCAGAAGGATGGGAAAATGGAGGCATTAATGTCCATCGATCTTCAGCTAATGCCCAGGAATCGTTCCCATGTGTGCTCACATGTGCCAGCTCACCCTGCTCCCAGAGCAGCGATTCAGTCCCACGAGACGCTCTTTTTTCTTTTTAAATCTGCTGTGCTGACTCTTCAAAGGGTGCCGGATTTTCATTTGATGAATTACAGAGTTGTCTATCCTTGCCTGCTAATTGCATGGGGGAATTTCGCTGTGACTTGCTGCCAAAGTTGTAACGGCATCACTTTTTACTCTGTGTCCGTAAGGGTTTGAGTGGAAGGGAACTAAATTGTTCTATTTCAGTTAATTTAGATAATTTGTTTTCATTTGGGGATATGGGGGTGTCCTCAGGTTGTGTGTTTGTTTTGTAGGCAAAACCTGCTGAAGTGGTTACCATGTGGCATTTATCTCTATGAGAAATAGTTCCTTTAAACATGTTCTGCCCAAGAGCGGAGAGGCTAATTCTGTGCCTCTGACAGAGGGTTATTTTTGTGTAATTATTTGTCCAGCTCCTCAGTAACATGATATCAGGAAACAGGAATGATAATGTGACACTGTGCTAAGTGAACCCCAATCAAAGAACTAAGATGACTTTGTTGGGATGAGAAACTTGATGCAGTCTTTTCTTTTGTCACAAGAGTATGTTTTCCAGCAGATAGATGGGTTGAATTTTTCCAGCAGTGAGGTACATGATTTATTGGGGACTCACCAATTGCTGTGTTTCAGAGAAATAGAGTGACAGGTTGGAAAAGAAAGACAAGGAACAGGATGTGCAGAGACACACTATGAGACAGCCCGTCCCTGCAGTTGGGTGAAGAGCCTGCAGGGCTTCTCCCTGCCTCAGTGTCCGCATGTCTTCCACAGAGATTTTTAAACACATAGTTGGACCTTGACAGAAATCAGCCAGGAAAATATTGCGAGATAAATACTTTGGACTTGCATACAGCTGTCACTCACAGAGCACAGGTTTGCTCAAAGTCTTTCTTGCCTTCACTCTCGTTCTGATCTTGAGGCTAAAGCATGGGATACAACTTTGTTGTCTTGGTCATATCATTTACTTCAAAGACTAAGGTGCCAAGTGGGTCAGTCCTTCTCAAGTAGATCCCAAGTTTCCATCCCAGGCAATGGAGTGCTGGGTTTCCTCTGCTGGCAGGTCACAGGGCTTTGGACCCTGTCCTGCACTCAGAGGAGCAGGAATCCCTCCTGGAGGCTTTCATGAACAGTTATCTCTGTCCAACAGCGTTGGGAGATGTGGGTTTGTACTCTGGGAGCATCCATCTGCTAGATACGTGGCAGTCAAGTGTTCAGTCTCAGTTGCTGGATCTCACTTGAAGTGTGTATAACTTCACTTCCTTCCCAATGCCAGGTTTTGTCAGAGGCACCTAGCAGTGGGGAATGTTGAACTGCACCATAGGTGGGGTAAGAGATGCAGCCTGGAACAAAGTGGGGATTTTCTCTATAATGAATGTAATGTAACAGGTGCTTCTGGTAAGAAAAGGTGTCTGGTCTGTGCTTTGCATTGGCACGTTTGGATTAATGCTGCTACCTTATTTCGGCATTAGGTGGTGGAAGGTGAACAAGGCATCTATACTAAGAGCTGTTTCTGCTCTGGTTTCTGTTTCCCAGGGATATGAAGCTGGATGGTGGACGCCAGTGCCATTCTACTGGAGTGTGTCTGAAAGAGATAATTGGTCTTGAAGGTGTGGAGCTCGGAGCGGACGGGAAGGTGGGGATGCTTCTGTTCCTGCTCCATTAGGGTTTATGTAATAAGGGTAAAAATAGCTTAACTAATAATATGCACAAATATAAACCTATGTTATAACATGCAGTGTAACACAGTAGTTAAAGCACAGCATGTGCAAACTGTAAATAGGCTTAGCAGAAATTCAGGACTGCCCAGGCTGTCACTATGAACAATTCTGTCTCCTTGAAGAAATTTGCCTCTGGCAGCATCTGAGTCTGTAAAGCATTGCTGAATTGTGTGTCCCTCCCCTGGAGGTAGCAGGAGGTATCACTGCAGAGTATATTGTCAGGGGCTTGAAAATGATTTCTGTTGAGAGTTGTAAGCTGTAATTTTGTTTGCTCTCAATATTATTGAATAAAATAGCTTAACAGTACATTTTCCCAAAGAGCAGGAAGACAGTAGTACAAATCTGATGAGTATTTAAAAATCCAGGAGTTCAGTCACTTGAACAGAATAAGCAGTTACAAATCTTAAGGAAAATGATCCATTTGAAACAACTCATACATGAAAACAGTTCTTGCTGAAAGCCTGATTTACTTTTTATGGTTCAGTTTACCCAGTCTGCTGTCAGACGTGGATTTAGAGGCCCTCAGTCAATGCTGCTACACATGGTGTGCTCACCTAACCAGGTGTCAGGCCAGACCACAGGCTGTAAATTCCTGAGGACAATCTGTCTGCTTATAAATGAATGAAAGCTCACATGTTTTATTTGGTACCTGTTCTGACCTCGTCGTAAACCAGTCCAGAGCCTGCGACTCGTTTTTTTTTTTCTTCAAATAATGTTATTTTTGGAAAACAAGCCCACGAGAATCAGGGCTTTGCCTATTCCTGGCCAGGGATACAGGCAGAGAAGCAGCATGCTCTAAAAATAATTTTGTTGCAAGTTCTTCATTCACACTTAGTCCATGTTGAGAGGCACTAAACCATCTCCTGCAACCATTGCTATAAACTGGGGCTCACTTACGACACCAGTAAGACTCTGCCAGGCAAAATACTGAAGAAGGAAAATACCAGAGAAAGTGCTTAATTTCAGCAGCATTCAGTTGATTTGCCTCTGGCACATCTGTACTGAGGGACCCATATCAATGATGCTGTTTTGGTAAAGAAGCAGCTGAAATCTGCTACAGGGAAGGCCCACAGAAAAAACCCAGCCAAAACCCAACCAGACAGACATACTTCTAAATCTGACCCTTGAGTAGGATTTTGTAAGTCCAGTATATTAGAGCCTCTGTGTGTGTGGTTTCATTGAAGAACTAATGCCTTTGCAAATGCTTTTTTTTTTGGCATGGGTAAACTGACTGCACTGAAGCAAATGTAGGTGACTAGTGTTTACTCGTTTATGCCTAACTATTAAATCCAGAAAATCCTCTCCTAATTTGGCTTCCCTTTCTTCTGATTGCGGTGCACCAAAAGGCATCCTGCTGTGACTGAGCTGGGCTAAGAGTAACCGTCTCTTCTGAATTTCCTTTTAGACGGTTTCTTATACACAATTCCTGTTTCCCACCAATGCTCTGGGAACTCGGAGAAACACGATAGACTCCACCTCGTCCTTCTCCCAATTTCGCAATGCAAGCCATCGTAGCCTTTCTTTGGCAAGAGCTAACAGCACCCAGGGGAGCATTGATGCAGGTAACTTCTCAAGAAGCTTATTTTAATATCCTTGGGTATCCTGGTGATAGGCAGTTGTTGTGGAGGATGGACGTATTTTAACCCCTCCTATTCGCTTAAATTAAGCAAAATGTACTCTCATGTGCTGGGTGAAATGCAACTCATTCCCTGTTTGTTTAGCAAAGCTGGCTTGCAGATTATGGACAGTTAAGTAAACAAAACTGCTGGTTGTATTGACAGCCCTGATGACGCTGAATGTGCCTCCTCCTGTCACCGACATTGTTTGATCCTCCTGCATCAGGCTCATCGTTACCTTCCTTTGCTATGGAAAATTTGCAGTAACAACACGGTAGCTCAAAGTGTAAATCATACTTGTGACCTTTATTAGGCTGGGAAGGGCTGTGTTTACAAAGCTGGGCACAAAACGTAAGCCAAAGCACTGTATGCTTAAGATATTTTGCATGTTAAATGAAACAAATCTAAACATCTGCATAAACAGATGAAAACTTGTTGCCAGGAAGTCATTGTGATGCTTTGCATAGTTTTGCAGTTCTGTGAACCCCAATTTCACATTCACTAGGTAATTCATAAGCTGTAGGTCCTCTATATCTCTGCAAATTCTATTAGTGTTGGAGTTTTCAAGATGTAGGGTAACTTTTTAATTCTCAAAAATCTTCCATGAAGATCATCTTGTACGTTATCTGTTAAGTCATTTGCCTCTTCTGTTAAGTCCAGAGATTTCTTGATATAATGAATTCCCTTCTTATATTTACCTTTGTTTTATAGGTAGTGACCTGGGAGACTTCGTTGAATACGACCCAAATCTTTTAGATGATCCCCAGTGGCCATGTGGCAAACATAAGCGGGTTTTAATATTTCCTTCATATATGGTAAGTGATATGCAAAAATAGGTGCAGCAGAGATAAATTTTGGTAACAATATTTTGAAGGCTGAGGTTACATTTGGCTGTATTTTAAGAAGATTATTATTATTTTTAATCTACTAATAACAGCTGTTTGGAATGCTTTGTTCTAAATGACACTTACCAAGACATGTAAAAACAAACTCGTGGAGGTATTACAAAAGTAAATGCTAGTATTACCACTGTATTTCATAAATGCTTCAGATGAAAGGCTTGTTAGAACAATGTGTTCATTCTCTCACGTTCAGAGGAAAATTTATACTTCCTCTAATTGGCATCTATGACAAAATAGGAGGATGCCCATTAGGGTTTTTCTGAAGTCATGAAGCTGCATTGTGTTTTGATGCTTATCCTTCACTCCGCGGAACAGCACTTTGGTGTCTAGTAGAGCCTTTGTTTCCCAGGTATTTATTTCACCATGGGCTAGTTCTTCCTCTAATTTCAGCAATTATGAGCAGAGCCTGTATGTTTTTCATTATAACCAAACCTGTAACAATACAGGCACGTGACTGTTCCTTGCTCTGTCCTCTAGCTCAATGGTGGTTTCTGTGGTGAGAGACTTCTGTAGGCTTGTTTTAATCGCACCATGTCTGTAGACTTTAGTGTGCTATTTTGGCAGGACCGTGGCAAGATGCAGTGCCATTGTATGCGTGTGAGTGTGTATCTGTCTGAATTATACACCCAAAGGAGTAGTAGACAGCAGGGAAAACCATTTTTTTTCCCAAAGTGGTCACCTAGTACTCTTATCTGTGTACAAATAGGATGGGATTTGAAATACTGAGGTCTAAAGTGTCATCCATGTCCTCACCTAACTTGGAACAGAAGATGTTACTTAAGAAACTGCTAATGCATGTAAAGATACAGTTTTTGTAGGTTCTCTTCTGCCCCCCCAACCTGATCTTTATTCGATAATAGGGCTCTTGGGTGCTGCGTCTTCAAAACAGATGGATTTTAAGTGTTTCATGTAGATTGAAGGTTACCTCCTTGCCGGCAGGAGCGTTTTGCCTTTTGCACAGAGGTTGAATTGAGCTCTGAGGTTGTTTGTGCTAAGCTTTCAAATGGGGAATCCAGTATGTTGTCTGCTTACTTTCAGCCAGTTGGCAAGTCATTTTATGGCTGCCAGTGCACAAACTTTCAACCTTTTATGGCAACTACATCTGGGTGGGAAAATATTTGTTAGGTTTTGATACGGTTATTGTCGTGAACAGGGAACTGTCTTCCCTGAAAGAGAAAGACATTGTTAACCAGCATACAAAGTGAACATAGCTTTAGCAGTCATGGTTGTGTTTCTAACGTTCCCTAGGCAGTGAATGTGCACCAGGCAATGAGTCCTGTAGGATCACCTGGGATCTTTGAGCCTTTTTCAACTTGGTGTTGAGATGGATATGATCGGGTGAAGTCGAAATAGGGCAGCCAGGATAGCATCCTGCAGGGGAGGTTTCCACCCAGGAGGGGGTGTTTAATGCCCCTCTTCTCCATACACTGGCTATTCACAGAATCTTGAGGTCCATATTTGTACTTCTGTTGCAAAAAGGAGCTAACTGGGAATTTCTACTGCGACAGAGGTACAATTGGATACTTCAGAGGTGAAAAATAGGCTTCAAGGGCAATTGTTAACATCCTTGTTATCAACAGTATATCTGAATTGACAGGGTTCTCCCAGCTTTTTAATTTTCTCTAGGGGTTAATTACTACTTATGCCTTATTTCACATTTTGGGTATTTTTTGCCTGAATTTGCCTTTCGGATGTCACTTCTTCATCACTGCCTGAGGTTTTTGAAGCACTCCCTTCTTTCTGAAGACAGGCACTGATCTGAGAAGGATCTGAAGGATATTAAGTGCTGTGTTTCTTTTGTTGGTGGGAATCGCAGGCATGTGCCAGGAGCTCTCTTACTGAAGGATTTTGCCTGCCACTGGTTGAAGCAGCATAGCTGCAATGCCGTGCAAGAGCTGCACACCTTTGGAAGAAACCAGAGAGTCTGTGGCTGTTCTTCAGTGCTCTGCTGAGTTTTCTCAAGGGGCTGGTACTTCCTTCAGCTGAGAGAAGGGAGAAAAGGTAGTGCCAATGTGTCCTGGGAGCTTGCAGGTTAAATAGGATTTTGCACCTCGGGTTGTGGGTAAGGAGGGCTTGTGCAATGAGCTAGTGAATATAGGGCTATATTGGCTGTGTAGGAGATTTCACTCGCATCCGTCTTAGACTTTCCTGACTCAGCTGGTAATCCCTCTCCCTGCAGTTCCAGTCAGTGTGCACAGGAGCATAATAGGCAGTAATTTCAAGTAATTTTCTTTCCCAGATATAAAAATCAGCAATTAAAGCAAATTGCAGTCTGAGGCCAGTGAGAAACCTGTGTTTTTCTCTGACTGAGCGCAGCCATGAAGGTAGTGACAGAGCTCTGCTGAATGACACAGAGCTGTGGAGCTGCTGTATACAGATTGAAACCAATCTCTGGTCCGGAGCAGAATATAGCTCATAATAGTAATTGCTGCCTTTTGCAAGTGCTGGAGCAGCTGAGAGCAGCTCTGATGTCAGCACCAAGCATTTTGTTGTGTGCAGAGAGTTGCAGCTTGTAATTAAAGTTTCGTTACTTGGCCAGCATTTAGCATTAATGCTTGGCAGCTGCAAGCTTGTAGATATTCCATGTGCCCTCCTTCTTATGGGTATCAGAGCAATTAATGGGGGGAAGGTGTGCGAGAGGAATGGGAACATACGGTGTGTGGATGAGCAAGTCTGGATGCTGGGCTGTAGCATGCAGGATATGCTATGCTCCTGGGATATTAAGCTAGATGCTGTGCTATATAGCTATATGCTATGACACTGGGATAGAGCTACATTCTCCTGCGGTATTACTCCTGGGAGCCTGGCTCATGCTTTGTAGGCCAGCATTTCTCTGCTGGTATAACGCTGTTGAGGTCTCTGTGAATGCTGCATCAGTAAACACTGCAGGCCTTATCCTAAAGCATTAGATGGGCAAGATGTGTGATCTGACTTGGATTTTACTCTGAAATACATGCAGTTAGCACTCAACATACAGTTCCATCCATTTTTGTGGAGCTCAAGTTTATCATCAGTGACATTGACCTTATGGTCCTGTAATTTTACTGAGCTAAATTAGTCCCAACTTGCAGAGGATTTTAAACTGTAAGTCCTCTGGAAGGAGAAGTGCTTTTGATTTGGTCAGTTTTTTTCTGCAGTGAAGTTCCTGGCTTGAAAGGATGTCCACTTCCCTGTCGCTTTTCTAACACAAACAGCCTGTCTGGGTGATTCTTGAAAAAGCAGCTTCAATACTTTACCAACACAAACTGTGGCTTATGTTTACTGTATTAGTAACACTTGCATTCTGGTCTGTCCTCGAGAAGTTGCTCTGCTTGGTGTTGTCATTGTAGGAGAATCTGCAGTCTCTGCCACAATATAAACAGTAAGAGGTAGAAAAATTTCATGCTAGGGGCAGTGGGAGGAGGGAAGGAAGCATCATGTCATGGTTAACAGATGTCTTCCTGGCTGGTAGCGCTGAACCAGGAATTCTTGCAGATGCTTAAATCTTTCTAGAACAGGAATTTTATCTACCAAACAGAGCAGTAATTTCTTTGCTAGAGCCTCATGTTGACTACCATACATGCAGACTCACCAGAGCCTCCCTGCCTCCCTGTGTTCTTGCCAGCAGAAAGAAAACTCCTTATGTGCAGGAGGATACTAGCTCTGCAGCAGGCATGAGGCTGACCCTGCACTCCTGCTTTTGTTGGTAACACAGAAACACAGGAGTGTGTTAGCTGGCTGCTGTGCACTGCCAACACTTCCAGCAAAAGAAGAAAAGCCCACATTGGTAGCATCTTGACTTTGAGCAGCCCTTCCGTAATAACGTCCCTGCTATATCCATCTGTCTGTGCCTAAGGGATACACATGGAAATTGGTTTGGGTACTTCACTACAATTTCAGTATATTGGTTTAAATATGTCAAAATAAACTGACATCTCTACCCCACTAATCAGAAAAGCTTGTAGCAAAGGTCTGCAGTGCTCTTACAGCTCTTGTCAGCCTGCATTTGCCAGGTACTGCACCAGTGTCAAGCACAGCCAGGCTGCATTATTACAGATTAGTCCTTCAGCCTGATTTTAAAATTAGAGCTGCTTTCTGCCCTGGCTGTTCAGTCTAACAAAAGCCCTGCATGATGATACAGCGCATTCAGTCTCTTGCTCCCCTGTTCTGTCTTTCACAAGCAGCATCAAGGTCAGGAGTAATCGGCTACTGACTGTCCTTCAGTGCCGTCACCCTGTTCTTCAAGCTGCTTCCGTAGCTGTAAATTAAGCTTCTCCAAATTGCATTTTTATCAGCTGCTGACCTTGTACTCAAAAGTCCCACAGAGCAGAGGACTGCAGTAGTGGTGCATGTTAAAACCCTGTGCTCTATGCATTTGGTGCTAGATTTGGCTGAGACTCCAATAAACAACTGCTTTGTAACAATGACACACTGCGTTAATTGAGAATGGTTCCAGTGTGTTAACTGCATAAAATAAACTGGTGCCCTTCCATGTACTTTAATTCAGAGAGGCAGTTTTGAGATTGTCAAGTTCAAAATCGTTTAGTTTATGAGCCTTGAATATTAATAACTATCTAACAGCAGAAACTTCTTTAGTCTCCCCTTTCCTTTTTTTTCTGTTTTGGTTCTTTTTGCTTTAATCAAACATAAGGAATCACTCCAGTTTTCTGTCACTGTTTTAAGCTCTGTCAGGATTTTCCATATATATGCATCTTCAGCCTGAGTATATGAAGTTGGTTGCTGACAGTTTATAGGTACATAGCTGGTCACTTGTAGTGTGTAAGCAGTGCACAGTCATTGCCTTCTTTTCATTTGTTATGTGGTTGAGGATTTACCACTGGCCTACTGAAAGTCTGTTGAAGGTATCAGCCCTCTGCTCTCTGTGAAGTAGATTAATCAGGGGTACACAGTAGTGACAGCTGAAGAGAGCCTATCATGTATCTTTCATTTTATTCACCTATTTTATTCTCATTTGATCCTTCTTAAGCAGGAAATAGAGGCATCCAAGGCTAGATCATCTTTTATTGGTAACATGCCAAAGTCGGATTTATTTTCAACAATATTTCATCTTGCCAGTCTTTCCAACCATTTCAGGCATCCTCCCCCCTCCCATATTTATGAAGCTATATATACAGCTTTCCTATGAGAAAGCCGCTGCTTGAAAATGCTTCTGGATAACACACAAGCTAACCTCCAAGTTCAAAACTGCCAGCCGTGCAAAAAGTGTGCAGAGTACAGATTCCAGCCAAAGCATTCATCAAGTTGTCCAGGCATCTGTCAGCTACCATATATCAAGGCTTTCATTTGCCTTGTGCAATGTCCATCTCCAAACTAAAATATACAGATTTGTATACAGAGCTCAGGAAGGAGGATTGCTGAATACTGAAGTGAAATGCATTTTGTGCAAAAAAGCTGTGAGAAACAAGACAGATGTTTCTGGGTGACAGAACTTACAAACATTCGAGATCGAAGTATGAGAGAGACAGTTTGGTAGTTCCCAGTGCCTTGCTTGTGCATCTGACAGCTCTGGGATGCAGAGAATAACATTTTGTATAAGAAAGAATGTTTGGATAGAAAAAGCCTGTGTTACTTTCAGGGAAATATTTGCAAATCCTTCATAGAATTTGGGGCATTGGTCTTGGAAGGGTGCTCCTACATGGGCAATACCAGCATTGTTCTCGACAGACAAAATCCACGTTGTTAGCAGTCACGTCTTCTCCTCAACATGGCATTTGGGACTTGCAGGCACTCAAGCACTGTGAAATGGCCTAAGAGAAGAAAAACGTAAATGCTGAGCAGAGAGTAGGCAGTGAAGCGTACTGTTAGGTCAGAGCCTTCCCATGTCAGATCCCGGTTGATCCTTGTGGGTCACTGGGCCACCCCAGTGGTTTCCTCTAGTCCATTCCTCATGGGCAGGGTTGGCAGTGAGGGGGGTGCAGGAGACGTCCCCAGGCAGGAGCAGGGTCTGGGACTAGGATTCCTATGTAGCTTTGTGAGTGCTGTGCCCCAGCCATGGTGTGACAGCAAGAGGGGTGTTCAGGTACCCCATTAGAAGGGGTAACAGCTTTGATAGCTCAACAGACACTAATTCAGGACTGGTTTTAAATTACCTGTTAACAGATAACCTGTTTGGGGTCTTTTGTGCTGCCTGCCTCTCTAGTGGGCAGGATCACACATGCATGCGTTTCTATAGGCAAAGAGCATCCCTCTGCTCAAACCAAGTCGGACTTCTCCAGCAGCTATGAAAAAAAGTCAAGGGGAAATGAAAAAAAGAACCCAGAAAAAAGACTCTGTACAATTCCTTTTCTTGAGAATAAGGGCAATTGGCTGCACTCTCCAGCATGGCACTGACAAGCTGAGACAGCTGCCTTAGAGCCAGTGTGTTCAAACATGCTGCCGTTATCCTGTTACATGAATCAAAACCAGCACACACCAGCTTTCATCTGGATTTCATTATGGTGATTTATGTCATAGAGACTGTTGTCTCACAGGAAGCAGCAATATTCGGAGTACTGGATGGGGGAGATTGTTATCACCAGGACAAAATTGACAAATCTCCCTGTTTAAAAATAGCCATACCTCCTTACCGTTTTCAGTTTTATGCCCCCTGCTTATTCTCAAGCCTTGGAGTGCTTTGCTTTAAATACAGTTTTAACAAAGGGTTTTTCTCCTTCTGAAGACAATCTGAGATGAATTCTGGCAAACCTCCCATGGTCTGGAGGAGCCCCAGGTAAAGCAGACGGTGCCTGCATAGTGGCTGCAGGGAAAGGTGCACCCCGGGGGGCTGCTGCTGCCCTGTAACAGAGCCCAGGGCTCACTCCTCCTCAGCACCATTGTCCACAGAGCTGGGGTCACACTGGCACCTGCTTGCGAGAGGTGAAAGCAACTGAAACGTGCTGTCCAGCATGATTTGTGTGCCGCCCTTCAGCTGTGTCCAGAGGATGGCCAGGCCCTCCCTCCATTGCTGAGCCCTGTCTGCTGTGAACTGGCTTCTGTTGCGCACACAAGGTTGCTATGTGATTGCATCTTCCTCTGTGCAAGGGAGGATGATAACCTGCAGAGAGCCAAAGGCAAGGCTGCCAGAAGAAAACGTAATCACTTTGAGGGAGATAATGAAGATAAAACTAAGGAGCTCCGTGGTAATGGAAAGCAAACAATGAGCAGTTAGGTTTGCAGTAAAGCATGGAATAAGGTGTTGTGTAGCTTTGCACAGAAACAGAGAGCTCACTCTTTCTAGGATTGCCCAAGACAGTCAAAAATTGCTGGTAGCAACTGAAATCAACTTTGGATATAGTAACCAAAATCATCTTTGGATTTAGTAGTATTGTAACCTTTATGTGCTCAGTGCTTCTTGACTCTGTAAGTAAGAGCAGCATGGACTGATGTTTCTGTGTATTGGGTAGCAGATGGCACTGGTCTGAATTATGTTACGTGGCTTGTTTCAATAGTCCTTTTACAGCAATACTAAGAGGAACTCTCTTAAAACCACATAAAAATCCCAGTGTATCTGTGTGTTAGAAGCACCCAATTTGATGATGATCCTCTGACAGCAAAACCAAGGAGCAGGAGGGCAGGCAGCGATATCACAGAGAAAGCCAGGAGTAATCAGTAAGATCTTTATTCTCCTGCTTCAGAGGGCTGAGCCCTGCCATGTGAGAAGCTTCCTGAAACAGAGAGCCCGGCTGCATGGGTGCATGAGTACATCCTTCTAACTTCATCAAGATTAAAAGCAGGCAGACACACTACTAAGTTGAAGACTTTCCATCTGTCCCTGAGTAGGGCGAGGTTTCTTCTCCCTATCTTTTCCTCTCTTTTTTATTCAGGCATGGTACTGCATTGCCTGCCTCAGCATCAAGACAGCATATGAATATTTAACCTCAGTGGCACTGCAGTGTCTGCCCGGATCAGCACTCAAGCTCATCTGTATGCATGCAGAGCAGCAGGAGTAGCTGAAGAGGGTTGATGTGACTTTCTCCTTTTTGACAATTCCTTACAACTGGAAGCTTTCCTTAGTAGGAGTGAATTTCCTTAAGAAATTATCCTCTTTACTGAGTAAAATTTGGACTAGTGCTTAACACGTACCTCTGTCGGAGAGGGTGCACAAGCATTTATACCTGGGACTACAGATGTACAGGAGAATTACCTGCCAGGATGTAGTGGGGAGCAATTTATCTGGACAGATGATGGCTCTCATACTGCAAATCGGATAGCAGAATGGCCCACATTTTAAAACATGTATGACACTAACAACACCCCATGGCAAGAAGCTGTTTTTTTCCTCTATGTGTATACCTCAAATCCTGGTGTGTGTTGTTCAGGGGAAACACATGCTTGGCTTTCTTTTAATTGCTTTAATTAACAATTATTTCAGTACTGTATCTCCTAAATAAGGTGTGGGAAAAGTTAGGTGTGTTTAGTCCTCTTCATGATCATTTCAGAACCAGAAAAGAACATAGTTGGGAGACAAGAGTTGTCCGATTGCTCTCCAGAGCCATTCCTCTGTCTCCTCCCCAAGCCCTTGCATACACTATTTTAATTATGAAAAAAAACTGCAAGCAAATGTATGCTATGGGGGTCAGTAATTTGTACTACCAGCTCCTCTGAAGAATTAGTGTGAGAGAAACTCACAGTATGTCTCAGAACCACATGGACATAGAATCAAAATAGTTAGGGTTGGAAAGGACCTTAAGATCATCCAGTTCCAACCCCCCTGCCATGGGCAGGGACACCTCCCACT
>JAOEHX010026146.1:0-11141 GCA_025448015.1 Bolborhynchus lineola | reverse complement strand
CTGCATACAATACTCCAAGTGAGGTCTCATGAGAGCAGAGTAGAGGGGCAGGATCACCTCCCTCGACCTGCTGGTCATGCTCGTTCTGATGCAGCCCAGGATATAGTTGGCTTTCTGGGCTTCAAGTGCACAATGCTGACTCATGTTCATTTTCTCATCAACCAACACCCTCAAGTCCTTCGCTGCAGGGCTGCTCTCAATCTCTTCTCTGCTCAACCTGTAGCTGTGCCTGAAACTGCTCCGACCCATGTGTAGGACCTTGTACTTGGCATGGTTAAACTTCATTAGGTTGGCATCAGCCCACCTTTATAAGCATGTCAAGGTACCTCTGGACGGCATTCCTTCTCTCCAGCATATCAACAGAACCACACAGCTTGGTGTTGTTGGCAAACTTTCTGAGGGCACACTCACTGCCACTGTCCATGTCACCAACAAAGATGTTGAACAAGACTGGTCCCAGCATTGATCCCTGAGGGACACCACTTGTTACTGGACTCCAGCTGGACATAGAGCCATTGAGCACAACTCTTTGTGTGCGGCCATCCAGCCAGTTCTTTATCCACCGAGTGGTCCACCTATCAAATTGATGTTTCTCCAACTTTGAGACAAGGATGTCATGTCGGACAGTGTCAAATGCTTTGCACAAGTCCAGGTGGATGATGTCAACTGCTCTACCCCTGTCCATCAGTTCCATAGCCCCAACATAGAAGGCCACCAGATTGGTTAGGCAGGATTTCCCCTTAGTGAAGCCATGGTGGCTGTCACCAACCACCTTGTTGTTTTTCATGTGCCTCAGCATATCTTTCAGGAGAATCTGCTCCAAGATTTTGCTAGTCACGGAGGTGAGACTGACTGGTTTGTAGTTTCCCAGGTAATCCATTTTTCCCTTCTTGAAAATGAGTCTTTGGGAACTTCACCTGACTGACATGATTTTTTAAATATGATGGACAGTGGCTTAGCAACTTCATTCACCAGCTTCTTCACAACCCACATATGGATTTCATCCGGTCCCATGGACATGTGCACATTCAGGTTCTTAAGATGGTCTCGAATCAGATCCTCTCCTACAGTGGGCCCAGGGTCTTCATTCTCACAGTCTCTGTGTATGCTTTCCAAGACTTGGTTGGTGTGGTCAGAGCATTTGCCACTGAAGACCAAGGCAAAGAAGCCATTAAGAACCTCAGCCTTCTCCAAATCCAGGGTAGCCAGTTCTCCCGATAGCTTTCAAAGGGGGCCCACGTTGTCCCTAGTCTGTCTTTTATTTGCAATATACCTATAGAATCCCTTCCTGTTATCTTTCACATCCCTAGCCAAGTTTAATTCTAACTGGGCCTTAGCTTTCCTAACCTGGTCCCTAGCTTCCCAGACAACATCCCTGTATTCTTCCCAGGCTGCCTGTCCTTGCTTCCACATTTGATAAGCCTCTTCTTTCCCTCAAATTTTCCTCAGCAGCTTCTTATCCATCCAAGGAGGTCCCTGCACTTCTTCCTTCTAGTCAGGACAGAGCAGTCCTGAGCTTGTATCAGGTGATCCTTGAATATCAACCAACAGTCTTATTTGGCTCTTATAGAGCCAAAGGGTGCTCTGATAGAAATTGGTAATATCATTTGAACCTTTTACAATCCAAGTAACTTCTAAGTACCAGAGTACTAATGGGACTCCTGACCAAAAGGAATCTTCAATTTGTGGGGGTGACCAGAACCTGCCCTTTGGTTTTCTTTATCTGTAGTGAATCCTTCATTGTATAAGCAGTGCTTATAATAAGTAAAGATTTAAATAATTTGTCTTTTTTCTATAACTTACACCTCTTTTTCAGTTGGAAACCTGGGAAATCGAAGTCAATGTTGGTTTCTTTTCAATTTCCAAGTAAAATCATAATACTTGTAATGTAATTATGATTCATATAGTAAGTGCAAAATCTCAGCTGAGGTGCTGTGATAATATAATTTCTTACTATATTATTGTAGTGGTTAATGTTTCCTTAAATAGATGTCCTAAGTTAACAGTATTGCAGAACTTTCAGTGAGTTGTGTACAAAGCCAGGCAGAGCCAGGCAATGAATTAGCAATTGTTGTTAGCAAAAAAACCCACCCTACAACTCATATCTTCCATACCATAGAACAGTGACTCAAACATCTGTGCCCACAGAGTAATGCATGTTAAGAGGAAGAACTGATATTTGGCCTTGCTGTCTTGTCTCCTTGCCAGTTTGAGTGAGTCTGTGGAACAGAGGCTCAAGTGTGGTTGTTGCCTTGTGCTGTATTCAGCACCATAAAAACATGAAAGTAAACCGTGGTTATTAATTTGTAAAACAATTCAGGAACAAAGACCTTCCAAGAGGAAGAATCTTGTACTTTCCTGCAGAGTGCCTAGTTTGTTCCTGAAGTCTGGATTGCAGACTGCATTGTGGCTCTCATAAATTTTGGCAAGATGTTCTCTTTATTTAAATCAAAACTGCTGATTGAAAATGTCAGTGGAACAAGGGAGACTAAAAATGTTATTCGAAATTCTATGATTTGAATGTTTTTTATCCGTTTTCTATTGAAGTAGGGTAATTTAAATAACCTTTCTAAAGTATTCATTGTACTTTCCTTAAAACTCTTAACTATATTAGAACTGTTACTTTCTGAGTCAGGGGGTGATGGGCTGCAGTGCAGAGTGTGCCTGGCAATAAATCAGCATTTCATTGATCGTTGTCAGTCTCAATGAGGCCATTTTACTGACTGGTTCTGTGCTTTCGAGTGACATAGTTAATTGCTACTTTTCAAATACGAACTAAATTCAGTAAACGGAGTGCTATCATTTCTGGTTAAGGATAAGGAGAGACAATATCCCCCTATATAAAGAGAGTAAAATTATTCCATTTGGAGCATTTTCTTATTCTGAGTATTTGAGTTGGGGTTTTGTTTGTTTCTGTTTTGTTTAGTTTTAAATAAGCAACCTCAGGTAATGCGATTGGTGCATAGAAATTAAAACGTTTTTACCTGTGTCACCCCATCCAGTGATATAACAGTTGGGAGCAGTTTTCTGTGGTCTCTCTCTCTTTAATGGCAAACAAGCAGGTAAAACATGGGTACTGAATCTGGCACACCGTTCCTCTGGCCCCTGTAGCCTCACCAATGCAATGTCATAGTCACTGCTGTCAGGCCTGTACTCTTTATGCATCACAATCTGTTCAACTCCAGTTTCTTCCTCGTACTCTTCTGGTACCAGTGTGTGATAGTCTCCAACTCGCACAGCATAGTTCCGAGTGATGTTGCCATACCTAAGTTAGATGTGAAAACAAATAGGGCTGGCTTATGCGAAGTTAGACCCAAAGCATGCAAACAGATTTGTTCAGTCTTTGTTGCTCATATAAATAGTGATACAAAAAGGGGGTTTTAAAGAGTGGAAATGCTTTCTCAGGTGTTTAGATTGACATTCATAATATGTCAATAAAAGTATATAAATAATATAAAAAAAACACTTTTCCTAAAATTTCAGGTTGGGCTATATTCCTTTTTGTGTATTTTCACAGGTGAGGTTTCTTATGGCCATCTACCATGACTGGCATTTATTTCAGAGATACAAGGAAGGTGTTCATTATAAATGTATTTAGTAAGGGTAACGTAAACTGCCAGTAAATATAATGAAAGCATGCGTACTAACATCATTGCGATGCTCTAAATAATTACTGAAATGAAAACCATGTTCAACCTTGCTTTGCTTTACATTAACTGAAGTGAGGAATTAATTGTAGATTACATTTGTGGCATTTAAAGAACCCTAAGGACTTGTAGACATCATTTTTTAAGGAAAACAAAGCCTATGTGCATCACAAACACCGTCAAAGAGACGGAACACCCATAAATCTTAGATTTGTTTACATCTAATATAACTCCGGTTTCTTTCACATCATAGACTAAATGGTAAATACCTTAGAGATGATTACTGTGGCTGAAATTGTTTTCTGTGTCTGCCTTTGGAGATTTCTGGAGCCTTTCTCAGGAAAATACAAACAAGAAGGTACTGTTGAGTACATTTATTTATTTAAAATCTGGCTAAGCTAACCTGAATGTTTTTCCTTCTGCTTCTTCCTTTACCTCTCAGTCTTAAACAAGAAATTGGCAGTGCATGTGCAGAAAATAGACAGTTTTCTGTCACCTTCTAACCTGTCTTGTTCTTTTCATACCCGCCAGCAAAGTGCTGATCTCTGTAGCTTACTAAAGCCTGCTTGATGAGCAGCAGAAAAAACAACATGACAGGTTTCTTCTGCACAAGATACCACTGAATATTTCTTCAAATTGTTGATTGCTTTCCCCATTGCTTTCAAAGCTTTCTTTGTCAAATTCTGCACATCTCCTTCAGGTCTTCTATGAGCAAAATCTCACTTTGAGGCTAGTAAGGAGAAAGAGTTGCAGGCTATGACCAAATACCTGTTCATTTTAAAATTACCTTCTATATAGAAAAACTAAAGCAACTTGTATACCACAAAACTTTTCCCAGCTGTTCCGTAGTAGTAGTGTCTGCAAAATACTTTCTAGTTACTGTATTTTCCTTGTGCTTGGAAACGAAAATTCTACGCAGCTGGAAGTGAAGAGATGCAATGGATGCAGACTTTTTAAAGTTTAAAAAACTATTCATACTGATTTTAGTCTCAGAGGGAGAACTGAGAAAAATTAAATTGTATATTCTATCAAATACATTACTTCTTTACTTCCTGAATAAAATAGCTCAGAGCTTTTTTAGTTTGTGAATCAGAATGTTTATCTCAAAGGTATTTAAGAAAAAACCCTCTATTTGTATGTGTCACATTACTAATCTTTCTAGTTTGACCACAAAATTGCTAGTATTTCATAACTTACCGCTGAATCAATTTTCACTAGGAATTTTCTATTAAGAAATTAGAGCCTGAATAGGAGCAGAACATGAAACAAGGCAGAACTGTGAGTCTTGGCTTTGTAGGCATTCTGAATACAGTCCCTGAAGTTTGTAGAACAGAGGTATTTCCTTGTAAGGATTTTTTAAAAACAAATACTTGAGTCTCACTTTCTCTTGCACTAGATGTGCCATTCTCATTTCTAGGTCATCATTTGTGGTTTTGCCAGTTTTAAAAGCTTGGTAAGACTTCACAATTCATTATTTTCCTGATAAAATAAGCAGCAAAATTCCATGGAAGTAGTTGCTGTTATTTTTGTTGCCTTTAACTATAAGGAGATGCTTCAGAGTAAGAAAGGTTGTCGGATCTTAATTAGTTTTTTGAGTGATACATATCCATCTGTATTTGGCCGTCTGAAGTGACATCAGTGAAATCTTAAATAAGTCCTGCACCCCTGTAGATAGTTTATCAAATCCTTGGCCAAGAACTTCATCTCTGACACTAATGAATCCCCTCCTGGGTCACTGTTGCCACACTTCCTTATATGAGAAAAGGTTAATATTACTATACTTTGCCAAGACACTTGGTATACTATTACCAGTTCAACTTATATTATTGTTGCTCTGAACTGTGATGTGGGAGCCAGTAAAAGTATGCTGGCACTGGCTAGGAAACAGTGCTGTGATCTGATCTGGGACCTTTAGTGAGCTTCTTTTTTGTTTTTCTTTTTTCTTCTGACATCTGTTTGGCTTTGCTTAATAGAGAAAGGAATAAAGCTACATGCATCTTTAGTACGTTAAAATACTGTATAGTATAGGCATTACTTAACACAGATTTGAGTAGCATTTCTATGAAGATGCCTTTTTATGGATACATTGTGCATCTTTACAATGAAACACTTGGTACATATCAGTGCCAGTTTGTACTGAATAGATTTTACGACTTGCTGTTGTTTCTGGGAATTTTTAGGAACTGTAATTATGAATTTAATTTATCATGTTTACATATAGATAGACTTGAAAGCAAATTTTCCTGGCAGTGTGCAAAAATTTCCAGTAATGCTTTGGCAAAACCATAGCATTTAGAGTTAGAAACATTTTTTTATAAATATGCAAAGTAAGGGGTGAAAGTATTTTTAATTCCTCTAGTTATGGAAAATTTTAGTAGGGAAATTAATCTGATTCCTTAGTTTCATCTTGTGTTCTGCAGAACACTGCATCTGCAGTTCAGTATTTATATATATTAAATGGTCATTTGTCTCTTCACATGGAGGCTATATAACCTCATAGACGGTGTATTTTCCAGAACTATGACATAAAGGTTTCTGAATTGGTTGCAGCAAGAGAAACTGCTGAATGAGGGCAAGTGTGTTGATCACTGTGGCCATCTTTTTTGTGGAAGTACCTTTAATGTTGATTGTTTGATGGAAAGCATGCTGCTATGGTATATAAAGCAGTTTGAATACACTGTGAAAACCAAAGTGGCAAACCCTGATAGCTCATTTTTTTTGTGTAAGCCAATCAATGCATTGGTCCTCTGTGATACTTACAAAACAGGAGAATAAAACAACCCAGCTACAGAGCATTTTATACACCGACAGCCTATACCCCTCTCCAAAGTGGACAAGGTCAGTGTGGAGGCAGGCAGCTGAATGGTCAGGATGCGCAGTATCAAAAAGTCTTTCACTTTATACAAAATCTATTTATAGAACAGATGTAATGCTCAGAATGTAAAGAGTGTAGTACACATTGCGATGGGTTATAAAGCCAACAAAGTACTTCCTCAGTGTCTTGCCCAGGCCAAAATGGTTTGTCATCTTGGCTGACGTATGAGCCAACTGTGTAGGATCTGTTTTCCCCACAATAAATTAGAAAAAGAAGACAGTCCAGAAAAGAACTTTAGTTACTATTGCAGTAAATGGCTGTGTTATTTTTATTTGAATTACTCTTACATGCAAAACCCTCACTAAAGTAAACAGAAGAGTTGTTTTAGTTAGTGATGTCAGATACATTTTTCTGTTCAAATTTCATAATCACACGATGAGCTCCACTTAAGAATCAAAACGTTACAGCAGTTGAGCCCAGTATGTTAAGTAAATTTATGCTGTTTTATTTGCCAGTTAAGCAACATTAAATAGTTTAATAATTTTTGCTACAATAATAGTTTGTAACTGCTCATCTCATTGCCTTTAAAAGCTATCGTAAATAGGATTCTCTGCCCTAGAATGTATTGCTAGATATGATCTTTGAAAGTGATAATTTAATAAGGTGTGATACACATCTGAATGTCATATTGGAATACAAACGTACAAGGTCTTTAGCTATATATATATATATTTGACTGACATAACCTGCCAATCCTGTCTAAAAGGTCACTAAAATACTCTCTTGTAATTTACAGATACACTTTTGGCTGTGTGCAGCAAGCCACATATTGGTGCTATGCTGATACCTTCTGGATTAAGAAAGCTTTTTTACCATCAGTAAATGTTTGCCCAAGTTAACCATTCTGTACACTGACATACATGGTTTGTGTATAGAAACAAACATAATCATAGTACTTCCCAGTGGTGCAATAGAAATCTGGCTTTCAATTTGAAAAAGGTAACTTTGCATGGTTTATTGGGGTTTTTGGAAGGGTTTGGGTTTTTTTTTGGTTTTTTATTTGTTTGTTTGGTTTTTAATATAATAGCGCCTCTGTGTTTTAGTTTATAGGTCTTACCCACAACATCAGCATCAGGGATTTACCATATTCTGTATCTATTATCTTTAATGCAATTTGAAGGGGAGAAGGGTCTGAGGGGGGTGACTGGGCAAGGGTTGGGGTTTTGTTGTTGTTGTGGGGTTTTGTTTTCTGTTTTTAAACCTTGTGGAAGCCAAGAGTATCACAGAGTCACAAAAGCATTATGTGTTTGTACTTTTGATGAGAAATAAACACGCTTCCTTCTTAAACTAATGTAATAAGCACAGGAAATAGACTTGGTTTTTTGATTCATAAGACTAAGCATGAAGGGGAAGTTGTTTCTGACTACTGATAATGAGGGCTCTCTTGTCAGCCATATATAAAGCAGTCTAGTAGAAAACTTGCTTCTTCTATTTAATGTTGCATCCTTAATTTTGACAAAAAGAATAGTGTTCCATTTAATAGGTACCTGCTGTTTTTCTGTGTTATGGATGATGGTCATTTAGAGCAGAATAATAAAGAAAGGAGATTGAGGAAAGCTTATCTTAATTAAAAGTACTGATTTAAAACATTTAATAGAATGAGCAGTGCTGCTTCCTGTGCAAATGTATAAAACTTTAATAGCTACAAGGCTTCTTGTGAGAAGCTTAATGAGAGGTCTTTGCACAGATTTACTGTATTTCTGTGCACATTCATACACATCAGGCTTTCTTAAACTGATTTTTTCATCTGTAGACAATTGTCTTTCTTCCCCTGTCATAGCTGGTGTTAGCCAAATACAGAAATACTCTATTAGAGCATCAGTACAAAGGCAAAGCGTCTAGCTCAGGGCTCTGGCTCTCCAGTCTTCCTTATGTAGAAGTCACCTTTGAAATGTTGAAGAACCGTCACACACACATCATTTTTGAAGAGTGGAAGCAGAAGGAAGAGTCTGGCAGTGCTTCGTGGGTGGAAAATAATATTGCTTTCAGGGTATTACCCCTTTGTTGGATGGCTGGGCATGCCTTGAAGCTCTAGCCTGGCAATGTTGACCTTGGCACCTCCTAGAAGGTTTATTTCCCAGCCAACTGGAGGGTGGATTAGTAATCAGCCATGTTAATGTCATCCTGCTGCCAGTCAAGAAATGTACTGATATTGAAGGCACGTCTGAATTCATCTCACCATTCATGCTAAATTTGATAAAACTGAATTTTAATTCTGGTATCTACTTTTGTTTCTGGTGTCTTACTAGTAATTTGGTTTTGCTGTGCCTCATGGTCCCTAATTCTCAAAATAAAATTACCAGGAGCATGCTGAAGTATGCATGAGCATTCAGGAATGCATAAAGAAGCACTTAAATGAGAGTTACATTATTAGAACAGTACAATATTCATGTAACACCGTATTTCCTCAATTGACGTCATGGTCATTATAATTTCCTTTTTTTTTCCTATGCTTAATATTTCTAATTATCCAAAGTTAATATTTTTTTGATGTATCCTGCAGATATAGACCTGTAAAGACCTGCAAATTCCCTATAGCTGTCAGACCCACTCAGGACAAAACTTAGTAATTAGATGGGTGGGTTATAAAGGGAAAAATAGCTTCAAGTAATTTTTGATCTTAAATTATGTCTGTGAAATTACAGTAATGCTTCTACACTACTGGCAAACAATCCTAATTATCATGCATAAAATTGTGTTTAATTTTTATCCATATTGCAGATAAGCTCACTTTTGTTATTTAAGCAGTGTTCCAGTTTCCAGGATATGAGAAATGGTATACTGTCCTTTCATCTGTCTCTGAAAAATATGCGAATAAAGTGCCTGATCTGTAGATAGCCCTTGGGAACCTAGCCCCTTTAAAATCACCCTGACATCATTTGAAAGTTCAGCCCAGTTTGTCCAATGGCAACTTCGAGCAAGATACTTTCTGTCTTTCACGCTAAATATTGAAAACAGCATCCACAGGCTCTTGGAGTTGCATGCTTATATCTAGGTTTCACAGTTTTAAAAGCAGTATCTGGGGCAAAACAATACTTTGGTCCCTGAGAGCACATATAACAGTTTGAGGATAGCCTGTAACAGACCCACGAGTGACTGCGCCACTCGGAAAGTACCATGGTGTACAGTTCTCCAGCCATGCTGCTGCCCATCATGTGGGTGTTCAGCAAGTGTCCAAAATGGTCATGCTTTGGCAGCACATTCAGTAATGACTTGGGGCTCCAGGTACATAAGCAAGCCATTGGGAAGAACAAACAATGTATTTTGTGGGGAGTGGTTCCTGTAGAAAAGCACTGCAGCTGCAGCAGCACTGCACAGTAGATACTAGGTTGTTTCACCAAACTTTGTGAAAGCGTTACTGAAGAGTTGCAGAAGTAAGATCTTGATTTGCACATGGAAAACATAACTGGCTTCCTGTGACCTCTCTTTTCCTTTCCTTGAGGAGGATCTTTGAGTTAAAATTAGAAAGGACTGCCTTGTTTTCAGGCCTTATTCAAAGGCTTTCTCAACAGCTTAAGTTGCATCCTTCAATGCAATCATCCACTATGGAGATGATGAACAGGGCAATAGGAAGCCACTGTCTATAAATTTCATTGGTAACAACTGAAGTGCTTTCATAGTTCTACAGAAACAACTGGGAAATCATTTGAAGTAGGTAGAAATTTTACCAACTTTGACCATTTCCGCTTGAAATATTACCAAGAAAAGCCCTTTGTGATTTTCAGGAAACACGAAATGAAAAGATGTACATCTGGCTGTGAGCAAAGATAACACAATTATTCAAGCAAAAGTACATCTGACTTTCTTTTCCATTATTAGTGTGGAAAAGGAAAGTCTCAAAGTTAAAACATTTGCAGCCCACTTGCGCAAATCCTAGCCAATATCCTCAAAACTGCAGTGCCATTCTATGTTTTTATTTGAGCTTATACTGCAGCCTTTTGTAAGGATTCAAATGAAATAATTGCTGTTGAAACATTAAAATACTAGATGACACCCAAAAGAATTCCAGTGTATTAGGGATTTTGTTTGTTTATATTTGGAGGGAAAAGAGGTTGTTTGGTAGTTCTTGTTTACACCAAGGGCCAACTCTGTGGAACAGTTTTTGGTGTGCTTGAACTGGAATGTTTTTGCCTATACCCAGAACAATGAAAGAGTTTAAAAATACACTTCAATATTGAAGAGAGAGCTACCTTTTAAAGCAATGTGCAGCAGTGAGGACCCAGCAGCTGCTGATAAGAGTAGCACCACACAAGAGTCTTCCATCACCATGAGGAGATTTTAGTCGGAGTGCAACCTGCCATGGCCATCCACCCCTACAGAGGACATAAGACAGTGCATTCAGTGTGCAGCAATGGAAGAAGTAAGGTAGCTTGCCAGTCACCTTGAATGTAAATACTGTTTAATTTCCTTGACCGCCACAGCTTGCAGACTGTGTTACTTATGGAGTAACAGTTGAGAATACTTGTATATTCCTGCAGTATTTAGAATTCCAGTTAACAATGGGCGTGATTACTTTACAGTTTTAATGCGTTACTCATTGTTCTCTCACTACAGTCCCTAATGAAGAGTCCCTCCCCAGCATCCCTATAGGCCCCCTTCAGATACTGGAAGGCTGCTAT
>JAOEHX010026144.1:0-10074 GCA_025448015.1 Bolborhynchus lineola | reverse complement strand
GCCTCCCTCCTTCCGCTGCCGGGGAATCCCCAGCGGGGCGGGGAACGGAAGGGAGTGTGGGGGAAAGAAACGAGGCTGCGGACGGGTCGGCCCGGCTTGCCTGGGGAGGTGTTGGAGCGTCCCGGGAGCGAGGGAGGGGACGGCCCCGCCGAGCTGTTTCCGGCGTGCGGAGAGGCAGGTGCGCGGCCGGAACGTGGCTCGGGGCGCCCGGCTGTTCCTTACGCGGGGCGGCTTGGCGCATCCCTGGCCCCGGGCGGCAGCCCAGCTCTTCTGCGGCGTCTCGGGTGTGGGGAGTAACTGCAGGGTGAGGTAGGCTCCAGTAAAACCGACCCCAGGGCAGACTGAGATGCCTCCTCAGGATACCGCAGCATCTGCGGCTGCTGGAGCGTTCAGTGCCGAGTCAGACATCGTATGGCTTTACGGGGAGAAAGGCCGTCAGTGGGAGCAGGGCAGCCCGCGGTTTCCTTGTCGGTAGCAGTCAGCAGGCAGCTACCGCCCGGGTCAGGAGCGCCTCGGGCGTCCATTCGAGACACAGGTTCGCTATTTGAGTACAGAGTCTGCGGCATGACTCAGCTGTGTCTAAACACAGCTGCTGAATAAGGGAATGTTCTGGAGAGTTACTTCCAAATGAGCACAAATTGCCTTTCTTTTGGAAGCTGCAGGCACTTTGCACGCTGTCCAAATAGAAATATACACTGGGAGGCTACAATTTGCATCTACATGATCATGTTCTGTCTATATTATGTGTAATTATACCGTAGTTAAAATTGTGCAATAAGGTGGAGGTGGAAGGCTTGCAAGAACTTCTCAGTCTGCTGTGTCCAGCAAAAGTACTTCCCATCTTAGAGGTTAATAGGAAAAGTGCTTTTCATGCAGCTCTGTGCAGAGGGGAGGATAAACTAAATTCTGCCTGATGGTGTTTGCTTCTCTTATCTGCAGCTGGAAGTCCCTGAACTGCTTTCTGCAAAACTGCAACATCTTGCTGAAATCATCTTACAGTGTGCTGCTGTGTCTGTTCAGTGACAAACAGTTTGCTAAGAAGTGTTTAATTTGCTGCTTCTTAAGGCTCTTTCAAAGAGGCTTTTAAGAGAAGACTTTAATCCAGCTTCTGGGAGAATTAACAGTGCATGTGAATGAGAGCAGGGGGAGGATAAGGCTTGGTGGATTGTTGGCTTTTATTTCATTAAAGCTTAATCTAGTTTGAATCTCAAATCTGGTTTGTCTCTAAGTGAGAAATGATTAAAAGATTCGAAGTAGCTCTTGACACTGGCAGTTCAGCTGCCATATGAAGTCATGCTGAAATGAAGTCACAAGTGCTGACTTCTCAGAATCATTCAGTAGATAAAAGTTTAATGGATTCTTGTATATGGAATGAGTGATTCTGTTGGTGTTAGAATTTAATTAATCTGTAACTGCTATAAAACATAAGTTACTTTTCATACAGTTTATATCCAGCCCTCTTGAAAATAGAGGGAATGGTGATCTAACTAAAGGTTAGAAAATAACTTACAGTTTACATAATCTTCAGTCACAAACTGTATGACTAGATTGAGTGTGAAAAATGCTGAGAGAAGGAAGAGGGCTGGACCTGGTTACATGAAACCATATCTTCCCTATGAGTCACTTGCAAGACTGAGGTCTCTAAAAGGTAGCACACACTTCTGCTCAAGTTAAGGGCTTAATGGAGTTAGACTGTCAATCCTGTCTTTGGTCTACCCAGTAAAAGGATGACCCATACACTTTGTCATGGGCTTCATAGTTCTTGGATAGCAGAGGAATGTGCTTTTGCTTTTTAGTTCTGGCTCTCAAGGGACTTTCTACTTGGCTGATAAGAGGTTTCTGTTAACAATGAGTATTTCTTATATATGACTACTGTAAAATCCTGTTATAAAGTATTTGGATCACTGTTAAGAGGTCACAGTTAGGAACCACTGTTAGTGTATATCTGCCACTCCTGACAGCTGAGGTTTTCCTTGTGTAGCTTGGAGGTCACAGGTATAACAGGGAAGCTCTAACCATCAACAGAGCAAACTCAAGGAAGGCTGTCATCTCATGGCTTGCTTATCCAGTCTGAACTGTTTTAGACCTAGTGAGAGTTGTTACTACTCAGAAGTCAGTAACATCCTAAGATTCTGTCTTTCGTAACACAAAGGCCTTTTCCCAGAAACTAGCGAGCTACAAAAGTGCTCAAGAGTTTGGGTATCTTGTAAAAGTTACCCACTTGCCACTGTCACTAGCCTTAATATTAACAGCTCTGATGTGGAGATGAAGGTGAAGACAGTGGAAACTTACAGGGGCTTAGACTAATAATATCTGACAGTATTTATTTGATTTGTCTTTTTTTTCCTTTGACTAGGTTGAGTAGATAATACAGGTGCTGAACAGAGAATTAGCCTTCAAGCTAGCAAGATTATTTTGCGGAGTGCCTCCTTGGTTCTGATTAAATCTGATCTGTCATCTATGTGAAATCCTAATCTATGCCACTATTAGTAATCACTGTAGGAGTTGTGTAATTGTAAATTGTATGACCATGATGTAGTGGTTATATAATGGGTGCATTAAAGTGAATGTAAATTGTATAAATTAAAGTGAAGTATTGAATGTGGGTTTTTTTTGTTTCTCTTTGTAGCAGCAGTTTGTCTAAAATCCTTTTACATAAAGCTGAAATCTTGGAAATCATGAGTAGCTTCAGCAATGAAGAATTTGAATTCACCTTCCTTGACGAAGGCTTTGCTGCCAAGGATATCCTTGACCAAAAAATAAATGAAGTGTCGTCTTCTGTAAGTATGATAGGAAAATCACTGCATTTTTGTGACACCACAAACTTTATAAATTAGTGGAACAAGTTGTCTTTGCAGATGATCTGCAAGGTAGCCTCCTCCTCAAACGCTGACCTCCACACTTATCCTGTTACCTGTTTGTAACTAAGACGTGTATTTGCTCTAGGATGATAAAGATGCCTTTTATGTTGCTGACCTCGGGGATATCGTAAAGAAGCATGTGCGGTGGCATAAAGCCCTTCCTCGGGTAACCCCCTTCTATGCCGTCAAATGTAATGACAGCAAAGCTGTAGTGAAGACACTTGCTGTTCTTGGTGCAGGATTTGATTGTGCCAGTAAGGTAAGATCTTGACTGTGTTCTAATCAGTGACGTTGGGGTATGTTCCACTTTGCAAGATGTGTTCATATAAAATCAAACATAACCAGGCAGTGTTGCTTTTGTTGTATTGTTTACTGTAATCATCCATCTGGAAATATTTTTAACGAATGTAATTTGTTCTCACTTTAGACGGAAATACAGCTGATACAGAGCATTGGTGTACCTCCCGAGCGAATAATATATGCAAATCCCTGCAAACAATTATCTCAAATCAAACATGCTGCCAGCAGTGGTGTACAGATGATGACATTTGATAGTGAAGTAGAACTAATGAAAGTCGCAAGGGCTCATCCAAAAGCCAAGTAAGTTATGCTAATTGTTCTATGTAATTCTTGCTTGGGTTCCCAAGTTAGGAAACATCTGCTGGTATCTGAACTTTGTTCTTCATTAAGCTGCAAAACTACAAGAAAAGTACTTTTACCCAGTGAAATCTAATCCTGCATAGTTTACTGGCATGTTAAGAAAAGATGTACAGGAAAGCTTGTATGTTTAAGTTCAGTCTCATTCTAAGGTCATATGTGCCTGATAATGATGTCTTTTATACTGGAACTTAAACTTTCATTTCTTCTATTTCTAGGTTAGTCTTGCGCATTACAACTGATGACTCCAAAGCAGTTTGTCGTTTGAGTGTTAAATTTGGAGCTACGCTTAAGACTAGCAGGCTTCTTCTGGAGCGTGCAAAAGAGCTTGACCTTGCCATCGTTGGAGTAAGGTGCGTTGATAGATTGGTATGCAGTCATGGTAAATAAGATTTATTTAAGTAGTATACCTGACAGGGATGCCTCTGCATATGGTGACTGTTTTGTATGAACTTCTTTACGAATTTGCCAAATAACAACTGATATTTTGTATCTCTTCATAGTTTCCATGTTGGAAGTGGATGTACAGACCCAGAGACCTTTGTTCAAGCCATTTCTGATGCCCGCTGTGTGTTTGATATGGGAGTAAGTCTAATTCTACTTTCTCTGGAGCTACTAATCAACTGTTGTGGCAAAACCTGAATCAAGTGTAAAACTGTTACGGGGTTAAAAGCTAGCCAAGCTGCTGATTTCATGTTTTGGAATTTTTGAGGTCATGATGGCTTACTTAGATCAGTTCTGCAAACTTTGTTTACAAATGCCCTGAAATCAGCAGCTCAAACTCAAGTGACTTATCACTTGAACACGATGAATTAGCTGTGTTCCAGGTATTAATGAAATGGCTTTACATCATTTTTTAAGCTACAATGATAAACTAGCAGCTGCTTGACAGTGTTGCTGTTAATCTCATTTTAGGCTGAACTTGGCTTCAATATGTACCTCCTTGATATTGGTGGTGGCTTCCCTGGCTCTGAAGATGTCAAGCTTAAATTTGAAGAGGTATGGTTTTGCTAATAACTTCTCAGGTCGTAGGGTCATTCTGAATGTCGATCTGGATTAAACAAAATCTTGGCGTTTCTGTATACAGACATACTTGCAAGAAGAAAATTTGCTTGGTCAGAAATTTAATTTAGAAGAAAAGAGGAATGAATCTGAAAACTGAAAATTAGATGAACTCATTAGGTACATAGCTAAATGACTAGATAAGCATGGAGAGATATCAGGCTTGTAAAGCAGGTTTTAATTGTGGGCTTGGTTCTTACTGGCATAGTCTGAAGTGCAGCATTGACTGGAAGAAGTCTATCTTAGGTCAACAGTGCTTCCAAATAGAGTGGCAAGCTAGTCCTGATATTATACTGCCCTTCTGGATGGCAGCAAACTAATCAGTTTCTGATTTGGTTTAGAATTGGCTTTTGGACCATTTTTTTAATTGATCAGTGTTCTCCAGTCTTTCACACAGGAATAGTTCTCTTTTGAGAAAGAGACAAGGTGGGTGGGTATTAATAGACTTCCACTTTGGAGCAGTGTTGTCAGAACACTTGCCAGTCTAACCTTAACATGGTGTTAAATGATGTTACATATTTACACCAGGAGACAGCAAACAAGTTACCTAAAGTGAATTTCTGCTTATGATGTGGGCTTAACATTGTCTCAGTTGTAACACCTCTTAATGAAGGCTGGCTTCTCATAGGGCAATATTGGCTTACAGGGAATGCCAGGAGCAAATGATGTTGTCATCAGGCTGTATAACATGGTCATGCTGCGGTTGGAGGCAGCTGCTTAATCACTAACTTCAGAACTTGGAAATAACTGTTCATGTAAGCAACTGAGTTTGAAAATGGATGACAAAGCCTTCTGTCTTTAGGATGCAGAAAGCTGGGGAACTTTGCATGATTAGCCTAACTACAAGTGGGCTAGAAGTCAAAATCGAAGTGTGGGAAGTTGCAGGGCATTAATACTGGCTTAATGAGTCTAGGAAGGGTATTTTCCTTAGACTGGAACATGAGCGCTTTGGTCAAATTTTTAAGCTGCAAGTGGTGTCTGGTTTTAATGCAAAAAAGCTTTTGAGTGGGGAAAATACAGCAAAAGCAATATTGTTTACAATATGCTTATAGTTATCACACTTGACCAGTATATCATTTTGAGCATGGAAGTCTGACTGAGACTCCTAGAATAGCACCCAAGTAACTGCTGAAGTTCTAAAATTCTTCCCTAGATCACAGGTGTTATCAACCCCGCACTGGATAAATACTTCCCTTCAGATTCTGGAATAACTATTATTGCAGAGCCAGGACGATACTATGTTGCGTCAGCATTCACACTGGCAGTCAACATCATTGCAAAAAAAATTGTCTTAAAGGAGCAAACAGGTTCTGATGGTATGTAAATCTAGGTCTAATCTTTCTTCTAGCCAACTGTGTTTCTTTCCAAGCATTCTCTTACTGATATCTCAACTTCTTCCAGATGAAGATGATGCAAATGACAAAACTCTTATGTACTATGTGAATGATGGAGTCTATGGTTCATTCAACTGCATCTTATATGATCATGCACATGTTAAACCAGTTCTACAAAAGGTATGCTCAGTCAGAAATATCACATACTAGTCCTGTATCATGGATGCAGGAGAGCCCTCATCAGAGCAGTCACTTCTCAGTTTGCTTCTCCCTTTATGTTGCCAGAATCTGGCATTAGCCTTGGGAAGCATGCAGTGGAACTCATTTTAAAGCTTGGAGTGGAGAAGGACCTGTAAGCAGCTCTTCCTCCTCTTCTCTGGAATGTTATACTAATTATGATACTACTTCTGAAAGGTCTGTTTTGACAGTCAAACTAATTATACTGAACTCTCTTCCTTAGCGGCCTAAACCAGATGATAGCTGTTATTCCTGCAGCATATGGGGACCAACATGTGATGGCCTAGATCGTATTGTTGAGCGTTTTAATATGCCAGAGTTGCAAGTTGGTGACTGGATCCTGTTTGAAAACATGGGTGCCTATACTGTTGCAGCAGCTTCTACTTTCAATGGATTCCAGAGGCCAACAATACACTATGTGATGTCAAGACCAGCATGGTTAGTAATTTCAGTATCTTGATCCATCAGTGCTGTTGATAAAGATGACTGTAGTGAATAGCCCATGTCAGTTGGCTGTCCCTGAACACACAGGGCTTCTGGTTTCACTCTTGCACAACATACAGAATCATTACATAATTCTTTATATTTAGCTTCTGGGACTGGTAATTAGAGGCCAGTTAGTAAAAGTTCTAATAGTATGCTGTCTTCAAAATTGGTAGCTTGCTAAATTTTGGCTGCAGGATGCAGGAACATTCAACAGTGCCACTTCACAATGCTATCTGTCTATTTCAGAGCTAGTCCGTGGCTTGGGTTGAGCTCTGTCTCACTGCTCAGTGCAGAGTACTAGATCTCCATGGGAAGATGGAGCAGCATTACCCTAAAGCATGCTTAACTTTGCTATTGGGTTGCTTTCAGATTTACTGAAAGTGCTCAAGTTCTGGGGACTTCCTGCCATAAAAGTAAGAGGAAGCTCTTACAGTGGAAACAATGAGCCTTGCTTTTCCTTTAGTGAAACCTCCTGTCAATTGAAATGTTTCTCAAATGAATGGGGCTTTTAGACTTCCCATAAGACTCCAAACAGAACTGAAAATGCCTCTGCAGGAGAATAATTATCTTTTTCACTATAGTACTGGATTTCTGTTAAAATGTAATTCTTTGTGAGGCATGCTTAGCTTAATTATGCAGACATAATTGTCACAGAATGGTTTGGGACCTTCAAGATCATCTACCCCTGGAACTCGAGAGGGGTGGGGACACCTTCCACTAGACCAGGTTGCTCAAAGCCCCATCCAGCTTGGCTGTGAACACTTCCAGGGATTGGGGTATCCACAGCTTCTCTGGGCAACTTGTGTCAGTGCCTCACCACCCTCTCAGTAAAGAACTTTTTCCTTATATCTAATCTAAATTTACCCTCTTTCAGTTTAAAGCCATTCCCTTTGTCATTTCACTACATGCCCTTGTGGAAAGCTCCTCTTCAGATTTTCTGTAGATCCCCTTTGGATAGTGGAAGACTGCCCCAAGGTCTGCCGGGAGCCTTCTCCAGGCTGAACAAATCGAACTCTCTCAGCCTGTCATAGAAAGATCTTCACTGTAACTTCATTGATACTTCCCCCTGAGACAAGGGCCAGCTTGTATCACAGAATTCTCTTGCCAAAATGGAAAAGGCAGGTGGTCCTGTAAGACTGAAAAGAGGGCTGTAGCCCTGGATGAGCAGCCAGTTGAAGGAGGTGATTTCCCCCTCTATGCTGCTCTCATGAGACCCCACCTGGAGTGCTGTGTCCAGCCCTGGGGTCCCCAGCATAAGTAGTATGTTGGCCTTCCTCTAGACTTGTTCCACGAAGGTGATCAGAGGGCTGGAGCACCTCTGCTATGAGATAAGGCTGGATAACCATGAAGGGTAAGGCATGTAGTAATAGGACTTCATGCCTTGCATAGTGTAAGGAAACTAAATCAAAAAACACAGTCAACTGAAGTTATCTGGGTATGGAAGGAATTGCGTGTCTCTCACTGGGCAGCTCCTCTACATTCCTAGTCTGTCATTCATACCTTTAAGTGATTCAAGTTTTTCAGGAATGTGAGTGTGTGGGATAAGGGACAGTGAGTGCTATAGGTCTGAAATTCTGAACTATTTGGCAGTAACTCATTCAGTCTCTATGGCATGTGGGTATAAATTTTAGTTACAGGTATGTAGGTGCATCTTTGCAGATCTAGATCCTACCCAGAAATGGGGAAATCAACTTGCTAAAACCTAGCCAGCCACAAGTGATCTGCATATACTCTGCCTTCGATTTTCTTCATTTATTTAGGTATTTTACCCCCCTTCCCTTTAGTAATACCATCTGGATTGCAGATGATGAGTAAAGATTTCATTTCATGCTCCCTGGCAGTAAGAAACGTACTTCATTACCTTTTTGGCACATCAAAGTGAAATGCTTTTTTGACTGTTTCATTTTCTTTTGTTCTAGGCAACTAATGCAGCAGATCAAGGAGCGAGGGTTCCTAGCTGAAGTGGAGGAGCAGGATGTTGCTAGTCTGCCACTCTCTTGTGCCTGGGAAAGTGGAATTGAATATCCAGCAACTTGTGCTTCAGCTAGTATTAATGTATAGGTAATATTTAGTAATTAACTGCAAGGTTAGTAATTGAATTTAGGGGCATTTGGGGGACCATTAACTTAATTCTTGCTAGAATTTTTAAGTGGTTTTTTAAAGTTTAGGTTTGGCATAAATGCAACAAAAACAACTGGGAGATGGGTCACAATTATCTGTGTTCCTATGGAAACTATTTGAATATTGTTTTATATGGATTTTTATTCACTTTTCATGTACGCTACTAAAGACTGACCCTCAACTGTCAAACAAGTATTTGTAGCTTGTGTATGGCAGAGCGGGCTAAGCTTAGTGTTTTGTGACCTACCTGTTTTAAAATAAAGTATATTGAAATAACTGGGCCTCTGTTTTGTTAATCTGTTGAAAATGAATCTGTCATGTCTTGTGGCATGTATGAAAGCAGACCAGGGACTGCAAGCCCAGAGCTTACTAATGAATGATGCAATTGCTGTCTCCCCACCCTCCCAACTAATTGAAGTGAAGGAAACCCCTTAATGGGTGGGGAAACTAAACTGTCTTTTTAATATGTGGTACATGAATCCTTGGGGAATCACATTTGTCTTTTGCTGTTGTACATGGGCTTAACACAGTTGTATATTGCAAGCTCAGTGTGGTGCTGGTTTCATTCATCTTTGGCTTATAACTTCTGTGGCCAGGACTGATGGCTGTTTAAACACATGTAGTCATTAATGAGAATATGGCTCAGGCTCCGTGACTGTCACTGACAAGCTGCTTGTTATGTGTGCAAGGATTAAATAACATCATGGGAAAACTTCGAAACTCATGTAGTTGACTGGTAGGTGACAAATAGTCTTTGACCCTTGTTGCCCAGGGCTTTACTATAAAATTTTGGGGGATAAGAGATGGGACTCGACCTTGTGCTTGCAGTACAATTAGAAGCTCTTACTTAATGTAATGAAAACACAAGCTACCCTGTTAATTTTATGATTTTTGGATTAAATGTGCAGATGACATTAAGTATTAAATACTAGGAGCTAATACAGGGTGTGTTGGTGATAAAACTAATGCATCTGCTTACTGGAGTATTCTGACTTCTATTTAACCTGATGTGAGTTTGCTATCACTTCTTGCACTAAAACTGCAGAATCTGTCTGACAAACTTGCTTGTCTAGGATCTGGGTCTTTGCTGGAAGCTCCTGGGCTGCCAGGACCTTAGCAAATGCCTGGTGTAAAGAGGAAAACCTTAATGTATTATATCCAATCTAAACTTCTCCTGTTTAAGTTTTAACCCATTACCCCTTGTCCTGTCACTACAGTTCCTAATGAAGAGTCCCCCCACCAGCATCCCTATAGGGCCCCTTCAGGTATTGGAACTCTGCTCTGAGGTCTCCACGCAGCCTTCTCTTCTCCAGGCT
>JAOEHX010026140.1:43781-58946 GCA_025448015.1 Bolborhynchus lineola | reverse complement strand
AAATAATTCACCATATCAGATTCCTAGCTAGTGTAAATCAGTCTAACTCTACTGACACCTCATCCTCAGCCATCCCTCAGGCATATACTATTTTAGCTTTGGGACATGGAATAAAAGCCTTCAGTCTGCTAACAAGCCACTTTTCTGTTATCTGTCTTAAAGCTTTTAATATATGATCTGCGCGATTTACTATGGTGCATTTCTCTACAATTTGCAGCTCATTATAAACTGCTGGTTGTTGCAGCCCAAGATGGCAAACAGTCACTTACTCCTACACATGCATCTATTGAAGTCAGACCCTGGGCTCAACTGATTAGATCCAGAGCAGCAATTTTGATCCAAATACCTGAACTATGCATGACACTTCCTTTGTGCTTATGAATCTGTCCTTCAGATATCATCCCAGGCTTGAACAGGCCTTTCCCCATTCTTAAGGAGCATAGTGCTTGTCTCTTTTCTGAGTGGGAGACCTCCCTTTGAAGGTCTTGTTGAAATACACAGTTGCCATGTTGTAGATTTTAAAAAATGCATAAGCACTATATAAATCATTTTAAAGAACAGTATTTTCACTTTCATGGGGGGGCATGTGTGTGTATACTTCCATATCTATAGCTACATCTGTATCTACATTCTACATCTATCTTCCTGTATTTAAGTTGGGGTCCCCCAGGGATCATTACTACGTCCGACTCTGTTTAATATCTTCATAAGTGGTCTGGATGGTGATATCAAATGTACCCTGATGAAGTTTGCTGATGATATCAAATTTAATGGGAAAGTGGACACTTTGGAGAGGAGAACCACCCTGCAGGCTTCCTGTGTAGGCTGGAAAGGTGGGCCGACAAGAACCTTAGGAAGTTCAACAAAGACAAGTGTGAGGTCTTGCACCTGGGTAAGCACAATCCAAGAGTGCAGTGCAGGCTGAAATCTGCCCAGCTGGGAGCAGTTCTGTGGCAAGGGACCTGGGGGCCCTGGTGGACAACAAGCTCAGTATGAGTGAAGAAGTCATTATACCACTCTACTGTATGATTGCCAAACCACGCCTGAAATATTGTGTTTAGTTTTAGTCCCTATACAAAAAGGTGTGGACAGCCTGAAAAGTATCCAGAGAAGGGCTACAAAGATGATCCAAGAACTGGGAAGCCTGCTGTACAAGGAAAGGCTGAAAGAAGTGGGTTTGTTCAAAACAGCCTTGAGAAAAGAGGGTTTAGGGGAGACTCTATCATCATGTTCCAGTATTTAAAAGGTGACCACAAGGGAGATAGAGACTCCCTTTTTACACGGAGTCACATGGAAAAGAGAAGTGGTGACAGGCACAAATTGCTCCTGAGGAGATTCTGACTGGACATCAGAGGATAATTTTTTACAATGAGAACAATCATCCAGTAGAATAATCTCTCCAAGGAAGTGATGGATTCTCCAAAGTTGGATGCTTTTTAGATTCAGCTGGACAGGGAGCTGGGCCATCTTCTCTAGACCATGCTTTTGCTAAGAAAGGTTGGACCAGGTGGTCCCTTCCAAGCTGGTATTCTAAGATTCTATGATTCTATGACTCATTACAGTAATGACAACTAATGATTGTAAGTGAAATGGTTTTGTTTCCAGATCACACTACATTTTTCCTCAGAATTTTTAACGCCAATTTTCATTTTGCTTTAATTTTTGTACAGATGAATACGAAAATGAAGGAAAAACAACATCCCTTTTGAATAATCACCTATTGCTAATACTTAACAGTCAGCAGGCATAAACAATGATCAATAGAAAAACTGAAAAGCTCATTTCAGAAAGAAGTTTCTAGAAAAGCAAACTAATAAAACAAGCTTCAGGGAACACTGAGTCAAGTTTTTCTTTTAATCACAGAGACATTTGAAAAGTTGCAATTCTTTTCCTTTGTGGAAAGCAGCCCTCTACTTCCATTAACTTCTGGAATTGTTCTGTTCTTCTCTATTCATCTACAATAAGCCTGAAATCCAACAGTCACTGTATTGTCCTAATGATTTCAGAAGCACTGAATTGCCCTTTCCATAGAAAAGTCTCACAGGCATTTGTTTAAAATATATTTAGAATTTGATGGGACCCAAGTATCTTTTTTTGAGTAGAATTGTACTACTGGACTGACACATGTGGCTTCCTTAATTTCAAAACAGCAGGCACCCTGGAAATACATAAAACTAGAGCTATTTAATTTCACAGCCTTCATAAACTCCATCTAATGACATTTTCAAGATACAGACCATGATAAATGAACATGCAGCCAATACAATGTGAATTTTCAAAAAGCTTCTGAAAAAGGAGGTGACACAAGTCTAAGCTTGTGATACTTAATTGCAAAAAAGTAGACATCACTGCTCTTAAAACTAGAAGTAAATAAAGGACTCCATCTAGACAAGGAGAAAGATGGAAAAGTAATGCAGAATCTCCACACATGGTTCAGTTGAGTTCAGAAGGCTATGACAGTATTGCTGCAAAGATACGCCCAGCTCATAAACTTTCCAATATATAAAAATTTGTTTGGTTGTCAGGTTTTTTATGTAAGCCTTATCGAATGTTTCAGATAAGCTACAACTTTAAAAATTACTAAGTAACAAAGTGGTGAAAATGATCTGGAACAGATAAAATTGCTACAGGCAAATTAATTCTGTAACTTATTTTTTTTTTTTTTAACTGATAGCTGTCTTTTTAAATCTTCATTTTCGTACATTTTATGTCTTTAAAGACCTTTAGTCTTGACATTGAAAATTTTGCTGTTAACTCAGGAATCCCTGAGACACGATGGGGATGTTTAACGACTTGCTTGTCGTAGCAATTGCTTTACATTTATAGAAGAAACAGCTTGTTCAGAAAGAGATGTACAATAGTACTTCATTCTACTTAACAAGAAGAAAAAATATAACAACTTTTTACAAAACAAAATGTTGATGGTACTGATACAATATAATAAACACATTTTAACACACTATCATTTCAAAATACAAAGGTCTTGGGAAAACTCATTTAAATAGATAAACTATTTTTCATACATTGTGCCAAGTATCTATGTAACTATATTTTAAGTAAATATGACAGATTTTTTTAATTTTTTTTTTTTTTTTGGGGTGGGACGTGGTGGTAATTAGAAGATCAATTTTCATTAGGCAGAAAACAAAAGAAAAATAAGATCATACTGCAAAGCATATTAATCTCATTCTAGCTAATGATTATTCTTCAGTCTTCACACAGTCACAGACAAATACACAGATTGGAAAAATTGTGGCATAGTTGCAAACAATGGGAACACTTCATTAGTTATGAAAAGAGCTAGAATTTCAAACTGAGTATAACCTTAGGTAACGAATAGTATGGTCAAGTCTACTGTATTAAGTGAAATGCCAGGCAGCTTTTATGTCTACTCAGGGTTACAGAGACATGGGCCATTACTGAAGATATTCAGCATTTGTTAGCTCTAGATCTGGATTTGTTTTTCTCAGAAACATACAATTTTATCTTAGCTACACAAAATACATATTCAACATCTTATTTTTACCCAACTGTGATGACACTTCAATTCTGTTTTACTTTTCTCTGAACTGCCTTCTGTGATCTCAATAAGCAGATTTTTTAATTTTTTTTTTTTTTTTAGATAAGCAGCACTTATTTCTCAAAACAGATATTATGTCTTATTATCCCACAGGCATTTCTATGATGAGCACTGCATGCTCATTTATGGTCAGTTTGTGTATATGAAACAACCTTGACTGTGAGAATAAAGAGAAAACTGTGGCTCAGATATGTCGCAAGAAAGAAGATGGCTCAGTTAATTTTGTTCTCTTCTTAAGTAGTAGCTTAATGCACATTTCACCTTTTGTATAAAATGCTAAGTGCTAGAACATATGGCTTATAATGATGCTTAAATATAGGTGTGGTATTTTTATTAGTACATCTTTCACTTACTCTAGAATTATGACAGACCATAAAAAGACAATTGTGCTCTGCCTAAAATAAGAAAATCCTTTGTTCTTAAAATTACGATGTACTTTCGTATCTCTAATAATTACGCAATAAATACAATGCTATAGATTATATATTCACTCACCTTATCTAAAACTGATAAAAATTCACATATTTAGGACAAGATCCCCAGCCCTTCATCCCTCTGTACAGCCAGCAGAGGATTCCCATGGGGAAGACATGGCAAAGAAAGGCTATCAGAGGTGAGATCAAAAGGTATAATACTGAGCTTGTAAGAGCTCAAAACACCCGGGAGATATTTGTGTAACCAAGAGATGGATCCTTTGCTTACATAATATCTGAGAAATTATTTTAAAGTCTGGAAAAATCAAATAGTGTGTGGTTTCTTACCGCTTAGTTATGAAGAACTGGCTTGACTCTTCTGCAGGTACTAGACCTCAATTAAGCCTTCTTTCATCATGACTCTCATGCTAAGCTGCACCAAAAAGTAAAAAAACCAAATCAAATTTCAGGAAATACAGAGAGTTAAATAGGGAAATACAAACCTATTCATTTATACCTTGAATATTGCCCTGAATAATGATTACATCTCAAATTTTACTGCCCCACTTCTTTTACACTGAGAGCAGTAATGTGGAACTGGGAAAGGTCTGGAACTCTGTGATGGGTTGACCTTGTCAGGCTGCTAGACAGCCACCCAGCTTCTCTCTCGCTCCTCCTCCTAAAACATGACAAGTATGATGAAAAAGCTTGTGTGTCAAGACACACTCACAGAGATCACTCACAAGTTACTATCTCCAGGAAAAGAAGAATTAACATGAGGTAAAATAATTTCATGTCAGTCAAAATAGATTTGGAGAGTGAGAAATCACCACCACCACCACAACTTGTTTCCCTGGCTCTACTTCACTCCTTAATCCACAAATTCTCTACATCCCCCAACCATTCCCAAGAGATGCAAGGGGCATGGGGAATGAAAGATTACTGTGAGTATATAACTGTGCCTCTCTGCTTCTCCTTCCCTCTCACATTTTTCCCTGGTTCCAGCGAGGGTCTTGTCCATGGGCTGCAGCTCTTCTCCATGGGCCCCAGCTCTTCTCAGGAGAACCTGCTCCAGTGTGGCCTCTCCAGGGCCACAGTTTCTGTCAGGAGAAACTGCTACAGTATAAGTACAATCCCTGTCAGAACCACTTCCTACAGTGTGGGTCCTCAAGTGCTACAGCTCAGGTCAGGGGAACCAGCTCCAGTGTGGGCTCCCCATGGGCTTCAGTTCCCATCAAGAGAATCTGTTCCAGCATGGGCTCTCCATGGCCACAGTTCCTGTCAGGAAAAATCGGCTCCAGCATGGGCTTTCCGTGGCCACAGTTCCTGTCAGGAGAGCCTGTTCAAGAATGGGCTCTCCATTGACATGGCTCCCCTCAGGGGAATCGGCTCCAGCATAGGTGCCATTCCTGTGAGAACACTCTCCAGCGCGGGATCTCCACAGACCACCTTTGCTCTCATGAAAAATCTGCTACAGTGTGGGGTCTCCAGCACCAGAATTCCTGTCAGGACAACCAGCTCCACTGTGGGCTGTCCATGACCATAGTTCCTGTTAGAAAAATACGGCACAGTATGGGACCTCCACGAGCTGCAGTTCTTTTTAGTAGAACCTGCTCCAGTATGGAATCTCCATGGGCTGCAATTCCTGTCAGGAGAATTTGTTTGAGCATAGGCTCTCCATTGTCCACTGTTCCTGTCAGGAGAATCTGTTGTAGCATGGGCTTTCCACAGGCCACAGTTTCTGTCAGGAGAACCTGCTCCTGCATGGATTCTCTGTGGCCACAGATCCCTCAGGAAAACCTGTCCCAGTGCCCAGCGTGGGCTCTCCATAGTCCGTAGTTCCCTCACTGGGCTCTTCCATGAGCGGTGTCTGTTAAGGGCTGCAGGGGAGTCCCCGCTGTCTCCTTGGTCTCCAGCTCCCCATCCCTACCCCTGGCGTCCATAGCGCTGTCTCTCACTCCTTCCCCTCACACCTCACTGCCAGGGCAGCGGTTTGCCCTTTTATGGGCATTTTCAGAGGCGCCACCAGCTCCACTGATTGGCTGAGCCTGCAGGGAGCCCATTGAGGAACCGGCTGGAGCCGGCTGCGTGCGGCATGGGGCAGCCCCTGCGCCCGCTCTGCTGCCACCAGCTTGCCGCGGGCATCCAAGACCACCTTCCATTAGGCACTCAGTAAAGGCCCAATGGCTTCCATGCAAGGAGCTACAACCATGCCAAGCCCCTTCAGCCGGGGGCACACAGGCAGGACCTGCCTACCCCTTCAGCCGCCTGGCACAAGTGGGAGATGAGGAACACAGATGAAGCTGGAGCTTCTAGTCAGCACATCTGTGTATGAGCTGAACTTTAAGTTCTCTAAAATTCAGGTTTGTTGTACAGTTCTCCAGGACTTGAGTGATTTTCTGAATTGTTTTGCTACTGCAGTTATTATATAACCAGTTTCTCTCTTCATTCCCCTCCTACGTAAATGTTTTTGCATTTGGCATAAAATAACTGATACACGTGTATATTGGGTGTTGAGTCTGTAGAGTCTGCAAGCACAGAAAAGGTTACATACACTTCAAATGTATCCAGCTATGATTAACATTTCAGAAAGAAACTGAGATGTCAAAATCAAAACCTAAATAAGATGTTATTAAAGCTACTACATTTAGTACTCTAAACTAGAGCCAAGACAACTCAGAGAAACGTCTCTAAGCAGGACAGCACTCTTTTTCATTTAATTACATGTTTTACAGCAACAGTTTTCAACATTGTTACAATGGTATCCATTAAGAAAATCACTATATAGAAAAAAACCCAAACAAACAAAAAAAGAAAACCCAAACCAAACAGGTAAATAGACACAGACTACTTCAACAAAAAATAATTACAATTAAAATGTGAGGGTCTGGACTTTTATTAGACCTGATTACTATGAAATCATAGATATACAGCTATCAAATAAGTACTTTTGAAGGTAATGCCATACCAAGGACATTTTAAGTCAACATTTTAATAGCTAGAGCTCTGACAGTTTGCCAAAATGTTTTTGTTTCTAAACCTAGCTTTTGAAGAGGTTAATAAAACCATGAAGATGCATCATGGGGAATGTATGGGTTTTGCACTCATACTAAGAGAAGGAATGGAAGGAGTGCTAGAAAGACATTAATATACATACATAACATACATAACAAGCTAGAACAATTTCTTTTTTTTCATCTCCTCTGACAAATTCCAGAAGTCTCACATTGTGTATGGCTATACAAAATCACTGGATTTTCCCTGCCTTCTACCATATTTCCTTCTTAGCATAATTTTGTCCTGGTTTTAGTTGTGGCTTGTCTTAGGCTTTACTCTGTTAACATCTCAGGGTTGGCTCCTGGTTAGAGATGCTTGCTTCCATCCTCACACAGATTTGCAGTTTGCAAAATAAACATTTTTGTGCATATCTAGAATTCCTTGCTAGAATTAAATGACCAATGGATGAGAAACATTTCTAATATACTCTCTCAGGAAGCAGAATTAGACATAATGATTACCATGCTTCCTAAAGGTGGCCTGGAGTCCATATTCAGAGGTATGCTCTCCTCATGATATTTCCTGATGAAGCACAGTATTGCATCCTGGAAAATATAAGTTATGGTATCCTGAAGACAAGACTGAAATTCGACTGGCATTTCCTCCAGATGTTTTCTTTCAACAGTTCTCTTCCTACAGCTGCTTTCTTGGTTGTGTCTTTTGGTTGTTTGCTTTATTATAATTATTTTTTTAATATTTTTTTTTTTTAATTTTAAGAAATAAGGTGGTCTTATGAGTTTGTTTCCTATCTGAAACATAGCTGTTGTCACTGCTGAAAGAACATGCCCTGAGCACTATCAAAACCTTCTTAATCTGGGGGCTGCTTTCATAGTGCTTACATTTCCTATGGAGTCAAAGGCTTTCGCCCTCTGCATTTGATTCTGAAGTAGCAATTGTCCAAATTTCACCAACCATTTACCATACATATTTTTGTTACAAATTATTTGAAAATAAATAAGTAAGAAAAGAAAAGAGAGAGAAGGAGCAAAGAAATACCCCTGCTTCTCTGAAAATATTAAGTCATTCACATATCCTTGAAAGAACAGCTTTGGAAAGTAACAACTATGAAGATTGTAATGATATGTACACATGATTAAACTGGACACAAACTGAAATTACTGTAAGACCAAGTTATTTTGGTGGTGATAAATTCATACCTGAGGACAGTACTGGTGCTTCTCGTCAGCAAAACTGGTATCTACTTTAATCTGCTTTGGTTAAATGACCAAAGGTAGTGCTTTTAGCTTGTCCTCTTTTTTCTTGTCTAGTAGAAGCAATTGAGCAATGTTAAATTTACAGTTGCTTTACAGCTAAGAAATAAAACTAGGCAAAGTTGTTATGGACTCTGTTCCATTCCCTTTATGCCCAATCTCTTCAGCAGACATGTTGATCCTATGGAATAATAGAAATGCAAAAAAGAGAAAACCAAAACCCAAATTCTTGCAATATCAGGAGATTGTCAGGCAATTTTCTGTTGAAAAAGAAAATAATTTCAGGAAAGGGTCAGTTTAAAGAATTGCTATCCGGGAAAAAAAAAAAAAAAAAAAAAAAAGTGAAAATTAAATAATTTTTTATGTTGAAATAGTCTGAACATTTATTTTTGCTTTTTGTGTCCAAATAACTGCATGACCCCTAAAATATTTGTTTGAAAATGTGAAAATAATGAAAAATGCCACAACTGTGCTGATCCAGACTTTTGCAATGGAAGACACAGAGGTGGCACATGGAAATTTGAGATGGGAAAGTTTCAAAAGCTCAGCAATTCCTTGGGGATGGGAAAGAGTTGCTACTCAGCTCCACTCCAAACTTATTATTTATGGTTGGATCTGATCTTGCAACTCAAAAATCTTAGGCAAAATCCAAAGAAAGGAAAAGGATATGCAATGCATTAATCACACATACACATACAAGGATTAATTTCCAGTATTACCTATCTGTAAATCAGAACGTAGTCATTAGTCAAGCTGTTGTTAACTATAATGATCTATTGTTTGCTTCTCACAGTCAGGTTGCTATAGCTGTTCTCTGCATGACGCCATTATAAGGTTAATATTGGAAAGCTCTTTTGGAAAGCCTGTCTTTACTTCATCAACACAAGTGTTTGAGGGAAGAAAAACCTTCCTTAAAGTATTTCCTAAAAAGACATCACGTGAGTGTGAAGACATTTGTCAATTCAATGAAAAGTTTCTTCCTCTTTAACTGATTCTAAATGAAATTCAGACCTCTAAAGAGAACATTAGCAAAATTATAATAATCAAGACCCTTGCTAATATTAGCTACTTTTTGGTGCCTCAGACATCTGTGCTTAATTAGACTTGTCAGTGTACAATATATTCTCTTCGTGCAAGCTCACATATATCTTACAGCAGAGGGAAGATGAAGTATCTTGAAGAGAATCTTAGGGATAAGTGTAACAGTATATTTTCCTTCTATAATTTCTCAGATGACAGCATATGAATAATAGACTTTTTGGCTCACTGCCATTGCTGGGGGAGGAACAGGGTGACAGCTTAGAAGATTTCAATTTGAAATATAAATATTGCAGTACTTAGACAATTTCAAAATTAAATTTTCAACTCTTTGGAATTAGGAACAGGAAATCAACCACTTATCATTTTTATTTCTAACCGAGAGTAGATCTAAGAGACACTGTTCTATAAGCAATGGTAGGCTTACATGACACAAAGGAGACTGAAGACAGATGCAGCTGAAAGTAGGCATACTCATGAAGAGTTTTAGGAAAATTTGCTTTCCCTTGTATTTGCAACAGAGTGAAAGAACTCACAATCAGTTACCCAATATCTGCCCACACACAAGACTCAATTTAATGCAAATGCCTTACAAACTTGAGAATCAAAAAGGGAGTAGTACAGATTAAGCAGAAGAAAGCTAATGAGAGACATTAAGAATAATTATATTCTTCCCACAGTGATTTTCTTTCCTTTCTTCTCACCAGCAGTGGGATGTGTTAGAGGTAAGCAATGTTGCAGAGTGATTAAAGACACAAACCACTGCTTTTCTCAAATTGAACAGGTGTAAGGAAGGCAAGTTGGCTTTTTTTTTTTCCAAGCAAATTCCTTTCATACACCTTCCAAATGCAGAAACTAATACATGAAAATCATGGCAGTAGTTTAAAATATTAAAACTTGAAAAACCATATATTGCCCATATATAACTGCATGGTCACCTTGTTCACATCATGTTGTATGTTGATATCTAAGGCACTAGTAAATCTTGTTTACTCTTATATAGTAAATCTTGTTTACTCTTATATAGCTCTTTTTTAGATGGACCCTTCAGGACATAGGCAGAAAAGCATTTGGACCAAGATCCCTGAACTCCAGCAGGAGATCAATGCTGGGGAAATGGATTTCTGCTTCCATTTTAAAGTAGATGTGTAGGCTTTAAGTATGCAACTCCTTTCACTTCTAGAAATCAAAGGCTGTTGCCTGAGAAAGCTCCTAAAGCTGCAGCAGAAGCTTAAACCACTCTACTAATACAACCAACACTGCTGGCTAACCACACAGCATCTGCACTGCAAATCTACTATAGGTTTGGGCTTTCTGCTGGCTTATTTTTAACCCTGATCACGTTGTTGATCTGGTTCACTTCTCAGACACAGAACAGTGTCAGTGTAACAAAGGCAGCAGTATGATTCAATAATGAACAGCAAGAGATGAGGACAGTCAGATGAAGTGCACACATCTGCTATAAAAAATGCTTGCCAAACTGTGGACTAATATACTTTCTCACTTAACAAACCATCCCAACAGCTCCTCTGAAATTGCCTTAGATGGTGAACCAATGTCAAGCAGAAGAGCAAGACATGGTGATATTTTCCTTCCAGCACTATTAACTCACAGAGGACTATGGAAGATGTGCTGTCCCGATTGCAAAGCAGCAAGATGTTTTGGGAAGAATTTCCTCTTATTATTTCAGGATGAGTTTATATCTATCAATGCATATTTTCTTTGCAAATATGGCTACTTGTCTTCCACTTTTGGTTCCAGCTTTCCTGCAAGTTCTCCGAATAATCCCTAATAAAACTCAAGTTCTCTATCAAACCATTTTGTTGGCTTCGCACTGATTTTGCTCTCTGCCTCATCCTGCACCTGATCAGTACTAATACCCTCAAATATGGATTCCTCACACTCCACTAGATATATGTTCTGCTGATTTCATTTCTGTCTGGTGGAGCACAATCACATAGACACTAGAACAGTCTAGGAGACAGCAGACACTTTTCCTCCTGGCAGGCCAAGTACAATACAGTTCTTATCTGCACCATATAAGCAACAATTTGCACTCCAATAACTGAATCCTACAGCTTTATGATCTACCTCCTCCTGTCAGCTAAGACCCTTGCCACCAGCCCAAGTGCCCTCTTTAGCAGTCCAGGGGCTGCTAGAATGGAGGATTTACAAAGTCCCTAAAACTTTCAGTAGTGTCTCTCTCCCATCAATACTGGTCTCAGGAGACTGTAACTTGTCTCATGAGTACAGCAAGCACTTGGCACACATTTACACTCATTAAGCCACACCAAGTGTGAGGAACAAGTCATCTAATCAAGGGTTAGGGTGGAGTTCTCACAGATGGTTAGAAATACAGCTGCAAAGATTGCTCGGTTGCAGTTACACGGTTCCTGCATCAGCTATTTGCAAAATAATAGACTTCAGATGGGTCCTGAGAGAGAGCAGAAAGAACAGGTGTTTAGGAGATAAACTAGCAAGGGAAAAGGATTCGGGAAACTGCTCCCTTATTTCAGGAAAGAGTATGTGTCCATTTTAGTGAACAAGAAATGAACCCAGGAATCGTAACAGTCTCTGAGAGAAAAGCCTTAAAGTGCCCCAAACTGGGTAAGTGGTCAGGGTGGTGGTGAAACAATGTTACAATTTCCCACCCACCAAACCACAATTTAGCATTTTGGCTTTAAATTGGGCTTGTTTTGCTGCTTTCAGAATGACAGTGAAAACTTCTTGACTGGTAAAAATGAAGATTCACAGCTGCTGTTGATTGCTGTAACTCCTTTGATGTCAGTAGTTGGAAGGAAGATGAATAGCAGCTGAGGAGCTGCTTAACTCTTTTACACGAAACAGTCAGTACTCCACGGAAGCCCTCCTTTAAGACAAGGGCTTAAAAAAAGATACACTGCTGACTGACAAACTGGCAGATCTTGCAAGGTGCTGATCTCATTCCACGAGTTACACATCTGCATGTGCTTGGGACAAGATTATCACTCCTGTGTTGACCCAGTGACCTGCTCTGGTAGTTGCTCAGCATTTTGCAGAAGTGTAACTTTCCACATTTCCACCAACTGAAAGGAAATGAAAGGGGGGCTTATTCTAAGAGGCTTAAAATGTTGTGAATTTCCATTAGGAGATGGTACTTTACTATTCCACAGTTGTTTCTAACGTGCATAAAATAAATTGTTTAAATGATACTGGGTTTGTCTTCCAGATACAGTAAGTAATCTGAATAACTAAACGTTTCGTTTTGAAGTGTTTATGTTCCTGTTCCTCTAGCTCAAACTACTGTTATGCAAAGATTGTGTGTATACATGGATTATGGCAGCAGGCATTCAAGGAAGGGGCTTCAGCAGGAGCAGGTTTGTAGATAGAAGCACCAGGCTTGATTTCAGTATGCACACAATTCAGTATGAGCTAAACCAAGAACCAATGGCTGACTTCTGAAAATACACACAATAAAGCTCCTCACTGAGACCAAGGGAGCCTTTTCAGGACCTACTAAATAACAGATCTCTTGTATGATGCTCATGCTTTTCTTTGTTCCTGCACTGTCTGGAAGAATGGCTGGTAAGTCTATCAGCAACTGAAGAACTGAACAGGAATGCAAAAAAGTTACTCTAAGATGTAAAAAACACAAGCGATGGGGGGTTGTTCTGATTTCTTCTGACCAAGTGAGCAGTCTTCCCAATCAGAGGTAGGCTAGGCTCAGGACTGTCTTCTGCCAGGGCCCTGGTTTCAGGACTCAAAAACCCCCACCGGGGGGTTAGTGAAAACCCCCTGAGAGCAATGATGATGGGGAAGGCTGACAGCACGAGGGTACTGGGATTTTTTGCTACATCTTAAAGAATAATGCAAGCCTCGCCACCCAGTCTCCCTCCTTTGGAGGGTGCGGAAGATGGGCTTGCGCTTGGCTGTAGCTTCCTGGCTGGCGCTGCCAACTAGACTGACCGGACCCAGCGCTTCAAGGGAGCTGGGTCTAGGAAGTCAGCAGGAAGTTTTCAGGAAAAGCTGCTCTCCCTTGCCCTTCTGCCGCCGAAACAACCGCCACCTTGCCCCGGCCGCCCGCCGGGCAGATGTACCGGGGCTGAGGTGAGGGGCTCCCGACTCCCTTGCTGTCCTGCTGGGCACGGGGGTCGGATTGACCACGTCCCACGGGGCCAGGCGATGCCTTGGCCGGGGACACCGGGTCCCGGAGGCCGTACCCTCCTGGTGCCTCCCTCCCGCAGCACCACCGTGGTCGCGGACGGGGCGGGGAGAAACCCGACCCCCACCGCTGGGAAGGGCGAGGGGCTGTCGCAAGGCAGGAGGAGCCGGCGCGGCTGTGCGACTCCCGTATCCGGAGGGGACACCCCTACTCGGGGCTGTGGGCAGGCCGCCCAACCCACTGTAGCAGAGGCAGCGCAGGGTGCTGCTGTGCCGGGGTGGGGCAGGGTAAGGCGGGGGGGGCGCGGTGCTGCCCTCCCCTTTCGCCGAGAGGGGGAGCGGAGAGAGGCGGGAAGTCGGCGCCGGTCGCCCGTCCGTTTGCCTCCGGCTGGCCGGAGCCATGCAGAGCGGTGGGACGGCGAGGGGGGCTGCGGGTTGGGCTGCCCCGCTGCTCCTGCTATGGCAGTGCCTGCCGGCGGCGCGGCCTTACAACTTGGACACTCAGCACCCGCTGCTCTTCCAGGGGGGCAACGGGACCCTCTTCGGGTACTCGGTTCTCCTGCACCAACACGGCGAGGAGAAATGGTGAGTTCCAGTCCGGCCGGGGGGGGCCATTCCGCTTGTCACGGCCTCTCACGCTGCCGTCTCTGCCCCGCAGGCTGGTGGTGGGCGCCCCGCGGGCCAGCTGGCCAGCCAACACCTCGGTCGTCAACCCCGGGGCCATTTTCCGCTGCCGGATAGGGGGGAACCCCCGCGGGCGGTGCGAGCAGCTCCAGCTGGGTGAGTCGACGGCGGGGCGCGGGCGGCGAGGCACCGGGTGCTGGCGGAGGGGGGCGGGAGGCTGGAATGTCCCTGCCGGCAACGGGACGGGAGGGCTCTTCGTAGGCTTCTCCTGTGTCCTTTCAGGTAAAACTAGCGTTTATCTCTCGCTAAAAAGTGAGATTAACGCTGTCGCCGAAGGGCAGTAACGATGGCACCTTTATTTTATTTTTATTGTGGGCAGAAGTGCACCAAAACTTGATTTGAAGAAGTTGCATGTGACAGCTTCTGTTACCAGTTTTCTTTCGCACCTTCAGCATCTAGTTCGAAAGCCTCTCGAGAGTTTCTGTCGTACTTGTCAGCAGGAAACTTTCAGAGCTGAGGACTAGTGTAACAAGCTCAGAGATTAGGGGGGTGGAAGCATGTGCCTAAATCGTATTTTGCAGAGCTTTCTCTTCATTGAAAGTACCCTAAAGTAACTCTGAGCCACAGTTGTCTTGGAGGTGGGTTCTCCCTGCTTGCAGATTTGTTGAAAAAAAATCGAGTTTAACAGGAACAAAGCTATTTTTGACTGAATCAGTTTTTCCAGCTCCTGCATTCTTTCAAACTCCCCTGCCTCCTCGGCCACCATGCTTGGGAGATGCAACTGGATAGGCTTAGCCAACTTCAAAGTGTTTGCTACTTGTTAAAAAGGACAGCACTTTGCAATGGGTTACCATGATTACTTGTGAATTGCTTTGGGCTCTGTTCTTGTTCCCCTGGCATACAGTGCTGTTGGTTCTATCCCTGTGCTAAGCATAGGAAGCTTCCTGAACTTTCTATCCTGCTGTGACCGAGGCCATCTGATCCGTTAAAACTATGAACTTTCCGCCCAGTAAGGATAAGCGCGGGAAAGGGCTTTCAAATTACTTGAAACCAACGAAAGCAATTGCGTACCATGAACTGGACGCGCATTCTGTGGCAAAAA
>JAOEHX010026140.1:33698-43771 GCA_025448015.1 Bolborhynchus lineola | reverse complement strand
AAAATCTCCAGCCCTGGACCTTGGGCGCCCTGTATCAGAGTAGATCACGCATGCTTGGCCTCTGCTCTCACAGAGAAAGAGCCAGGATTGCCAAATGCTGCTGGACCTCTTCTGGAACAACTATTTCTCTCTACACATATGCATGTTTGGAAGTGATGGGTTCTATCCATTTTTTCACCTACAGATAGAAATGAGTTGTATTTTTTTTTAACCAATCCACAAAAACCTAAAATACTTTGAGTGGTTCTTGTAGCCACATAAAGAAAAGCCAAGCTACTCATAGAAAGAACTGCAAGAAGACTTATTCCAGCCCATGACGTTCTTACTTTTTGTTCTTTTTAATATATAACAAGGAGCCTTCTTCTCCAAATGTTTGTAAGAGAAGGCTCGCAGAAGTACTACAATAGCTAAGACAGAGTAAACCCCTTCTGGATTGGAGGTGGAAACAATCTTTCACTGCATGGGGGAAGGAAAAGAGGAGAAGAGTTGTAAGTTTCAGGTTCTTTGAAAACTGCATACATCTGCAGTACTACTCGACTTACTTATTTAGCCAGTGGAGAAACAAAAGCTCTAACAAAATAACTTGATGGGCTTTTCCCTCAGTAGCTTAAGGGATTCAAAACAAAATGATGCAACAGGTGAATGGAAATGTATATGTGGCTTCAGAGGCTTAATTTAACACAGCTGCTATTCCTGGTTTAGAGGCAGCAGGTTACGCAATGATGTTTGCTGGCTTGTCCTGCACTTCTAAAAGCAGTGATACTACAAGAGGTTTTTGCAAAATGTTTGTTTCCTTTAGTGCTAGCTGACATCTTTACATCATGAAGGTATGTCTGCAGTATTTCTGAAGTTAAATAGATAATGCAAAGAAGTGCTCTATTGTAAAGCAGGTCACTGAGGTCAGTGAAGAAGCCAAAGGCAGTTGTGGCTCATGGGGTGTAAATGAAGTAGTATAGTATCTGAGGTTTGTTAAGCCTCTGCCATCCTGCTGAGCAGTCACAGAAGTACACAAGGGAACTAGCAATTGCAAAGCTGAACTTAATTATCTCTTGTCTAACTCATTCAGGCTGTCAGCAACTCTTGGACATAATGGTTTTATCAATGCTGTGTCTTTCAGTCAGTGACCTCCTCATTCTGCTTGGATTCATGACAGTGACAAGTTCGCATTCTGATCTTGTAGAATAGGGTAATTTCTTTTGAAAAATGTGCAGTGATATATTACATTGCTGGGACAGGCAAACTGAGAAATAGCCATTTCTGTCTTAAATACTTCACATTTCTGTCAGTAAGAGAATCTTTGAGGTGATAAGTTTCTAGTTGTGAGTCATAGAAACGTAGATGTGAAAACAGGTGATTGAAATGGGTTTTTCCAAGTGCTTGGCTTCTGTAAAGGATAGGGATTGCTTAGAAATATGTTAAAATGTTTTGTTGCTTTTTTTCACTGAAGTAGTCTTGAAACTAGCATAACTAATTAATGAAGGATTCCTGCGCAATTAGGGAGCCTCTGATTACACAAAACTACTGTTGTATTTTTTATGTTGCACATCTCTATCTGCCTGCTCAGAAGAGTTGCTGGGAATGGCACTGTGCTGCTGTCATTCCAGTATCTGGAAATAACCCATCCAGGCATACATCAGAGAATTTTACATTTCTTCAAGGTGTTTCAAGGGCCTAGGCTGGTTTAAGGGCTGAGAGGAGCCATGAGATACATTAGCAAATCTTCATCTTCCAGGCCCCTTACTAGCATTTTAAAAATCTCTCCCTGGTTGCTGGATAAAGGAGTAATGTTTTGAGAGTTTATTTTCTAGTTCTGTTACATCTGTTGATGGTGTCAAGTATTCTAGACTGCTGATTTATTTGTATTTGGAGTGTTTTTAAACTATGACTTACATTAGATGCAGAGGCTTGTAATAAAGCTCTGAGCACAAATACAAAATACACTGCTTCAGGTTTATTTTTTGGAGTACTAAGTGTCCATTTCTACCAGTCTCCTGGCCTTTTGAATTTCAAAACCTTGCCCACGTCAGTTTGAGATAGTCATGAGATATTGCAGAGGAACTTGCATAAAGTTTGTCAGATGTTTTGATATTCTGGACTTGCAAAACAAAGCAGAAGTTCTTCAACAAAATAGCTCTCAAATTTGGCACAATGATTCACTGGCCAAAAATACAGGCAACAATTTATAAAAGTTGCAGTCCAGTCTAAAAACAACTGAGATTCAACTACAAAGGTAAATTCAGAGCGCCACATTTAACCTAGGACCAGAAAGCTCTGCCCACAGTTTCAGCCTTCTAGCCTTCCGTTTAAGTCTCTGCCACAATTAACCTATGAACAAATTGCCCTCTAGCTCCCCCAGCTGAATCATTACAATGGAAAAGTGAGCAGTTAATGGTTTCCCCCATAGGGCTGACCTGCGTTGTTCAACTTTGAATTCAGTAAGCTTTGCCTGTGTTAGTTTGGCTTTTTGATCTCACTTGCATTGTTTGTCCCGTCATTGATCTCCTTTGAAATAAACATGCTATTCCAAGGAAGACAGGACCTTCTGGACCTAGGTCTGTTCAGGGTTCAACAGCTGGCACTTAACTAAAATGTTTTGGGTAGAAGTGGTTCAAGGGAACATAAGAGAGCTAAGTCCTATCAATTCTTTGTAGAGATCACCCTGGATGAATGAAAGAGTCTGATGAGGCCCTGACATCTAGGAGCAGGATATCAGAAGGCTTGTTGCCTTTCCAGTAGGCTTCATAGTTTTAATCAATTAGCAATAGGACCAGAGGAGTTCTGGGAGGCTAAAAAGGATCATGGGAGGCTGTTGGGCATGGAAAGCACTGGAACAGGCTATATAAAACTGTTTTTTCAGATGACATTGCAGACATCTGTATTGGAGTCCTTGAGGCCAAAGCTTGAAGAAGCTTTATAAGTTGTGACCTTATTTATATGTGATTGTGCTGTTTCTGTGGATGTATGCATCAGGGATTATAGCAGAAGTGTATCTTCCAGCTGTGTAATGTACACAGGCTGGGCAATTACTTATCTCTCAGTGACTTCATGACAGCACGTGTTCCTTTTCCCTGAGGCAACCAAGCTGCCGTGTCCTCTTGAGCTTACGCAGTGCTGCTCTGTTGCTTGTGCGGAATATAGCATTCTTTCTTCTAATTTGATAAAGCTTTTGTAATGGCATACCATGAGCAAAGGTTTATCATGATGTCTAGGATGTCAACCTCATGCTTCTCTTGCCCGCAAAGGCCTATCATTTTCAAGGTGGTTGAATACTTGCCAGTCAGAGAAAGAGAGGAGACATAAGACAGCAGGTCAGCAGAAGGCCAAAGTGAACCTGAATCACAAATGCTTGCTGGAGCCAAGGAAAAGGGGGAATACAGTCCAGTGAGCATGAAGGAATGGTGGTGCTTTTTCATGTTATGGCACAGAAATGAAGCACTAAGACAAGCAATACTTTCTCTTATCTCTCATGTCATTATTATCTGGTCTTGTTTGTCTTACTGATAGAAAGACTCAAAGAGCCTCTTGAGGTTTAAATTTATGACACTGGTCTTCTCCACTTTTTCCATTTTCTAAAAATCCATATACGCTATAAACCAAAGTTATCGACATCAGAGGATGGAAAACATTGCTAGAAGGGAGTTAGCAGAGGGCCTTTTGTGATTTCAAGGAGGATTAATTCTTACATGTGGGAGTGTAATGAAATTTTGTTTTCTGAGGACATTTCAATCCAGGTAACGTGCTCATACAAACATTCATACAAACAATGGCCATGTCTCCCTTAGGAAGTGAGGACTTCTATGTGACACTAACTCCAAAATTAAACTCCAGAACTAAATTACAAACTTGTGGTTGGAATCGATATGTATTCAGTATGTGGAAGTTAATGTCATTGACATTAGCCAAGTAGGTGAATTCAGAAGCTTATCACTTAAACTACAGTAACTGTCAACCTGCAGAAAAAAACAACTTATTTTTAGTAGATTTTTTTAAGTAATGCATTTTCTTTCATGCTTTTCTTGAAGTAAGAGCCCACATGTTGTTAATTACCATTCCTCAGGTCACCTACAGGAATTATTAAATGACAGTAATATAAAATCTCTTGGCCAGAAGACAATTGAGAGTGCTAAGGTCAGTTCCTGTTTACTTGGACTTTGCATCCCCATTTCCTTGATGTCTTAGGGAAAGGAATATGGGGGAGGAAGTAGAAAAAAAGAGATGAAGGAGAGTCAGTTGCCTCTTGACTCTGTGAAGGGTGTTATATTTGGAAGAAGGTAGAGTGCTGTTGGGGTGTGCAAGGTGTGTCCTTCTCTCTGCAGGATGGTGAGGGGTTCTGGACTGTGCTGCTCTCATCTCTCCATCAAAGCGGGGAGAAAGTGTGATGTTTGGAAAAAGAGAGAGGTAATATGCAAGTAGAAGAAATCAAGGCTCCAGCAGTTTCTTCAAACAAATGTCAATTGCTAGGTCTGTCACAGAACAGTAGGGAACAAGCTCTGGAATTAGGATGGTTGTTGGGTTTTATTCATAGAATCATAGAATGGTTTGAGTTGAAACGGACCTTAAAGATCACACAAATGCTTCTCCTGATGTTTTCTTATCATGTGATAAAGGGCTATATTGATTCCATTAATCTGGTATTTTCTCTCAAAAAGTCCATGACACCCTTGGTATTAAATCATGTGTCTGTCTTCTGGCTCCTGGAGTAGGTTTATCCCTCTATTCTGTATCCATACCTAATTAATAATTGTACAATTGTATGTCCTGTAAAAGGAATTCAACAAGTGCACTAAATTATATTTATTAAAGCTCTCTAGTGCATTGGACAGTGACAAATTTCAGCTCTGCTGCGAGCACAATTTTAGGGGGTGTGATTTCCCTGCACACACACACCCCCTCCCCCAGGTACATTGGTACTCTGAGGTATGCATTGGCATCCTCTTCCGAGTAACTAAGCCCCTTAAACCTCAGAAGTTTGTGGTTCACCAGTGAATGTGTTGAATCTGTGGGAGTCTTAAAGTTTATGCAGGATAGTTTGTCCAAATGCCACATGTTTCCTTATAAGAAATTTCTTTCATGAACTGTATTGTGCTGGTGCATAGAAAATACGGGTTCAATGATTTGGTTAATGCTTATTTATACAGACATCTTACAGATGAAAAACTTGCTTTGTGCAACGTAGAATGTTTTAAAATCTTTAGCTTCTCCTTACCACTACTTCTCTCTAGAAGGAAGCAAATATTTGCTAACTTGGCAATACTTTTGGGGTGTTAGAAGAAATTTCACTGTGGCCTCTAAGGTTTTAAAAATCAACTCTCCTTAAGAACAAAACCAAAGACCTGCAGATAAATAATTACAAAAGTGCAGGCAGTACACAGGAGATACCTATGTAGTGATCTAGCATCTCCAGTAGAGATTGCAGTTTTACAGCCTTTATTTGATAGCCATTTGCAGTAGAGATCATTTTAAGGTCTGCTGTCAGTAGGTATGTATTTGGAAAGATGCTTGCTTCAGGCTATTGTTTAGGTAGCACTCATAGGTGTTACTTGTGTTTCTTACGAGCTTTCAGGCTGAAGAACACCTGCAAAGCCATTCCCTCATCAGAGTGATATAACCTAACTTTCTATCTTAATTTCAGTAATGATGGGTCTCACTGCCAGCTTATGTTCAGAATCAGTATGCTCTCTTTGGCTATGTGCAATTGTACCTTTGTTCAAGAAGAAAGTGAAAAGTCTGCATGGCCTGTTTAAGACAGAAGTCAGATCCACCAGTTAATGTAGTTTCCCTTTAGAGTTTTGGCTGCTTCTGTTAACCCACTACATGGCCCTTCAGCTTCTATCCCTGCTGAAAGCATTGGTCTTTGTGTCCTAGGAAACCCCAATGGAGAGTACTGTGGGAAGACTTGTTTGGAAGAGCGTGATAATCAGTGGCTGGGTGTCAGTTTATCGAGGCAGCCAAAAGAAAATGGATCTATCGTTGTATGTATTAACGGCTGGAGCTGCGTGTCTGTTTGTCAGACTGCTTTTACATTTCTTGCACTTCTCTGTCAAAAAATCATATTTGGTTTTTATCCATAGGCTTGTGGACATAGATGGAAAAATATCTTTTACATAAGAACTGAGCACAAACTCCCGTATGGTATTTGTTTTGCTGTCCCTTCTGATTTTCGAACTGAACTGAGCAGAAGAATATGCCCATGCTATAAAGGTAAGCAGATTGCTTGGGTCATTTGTAGGTAAGGGCAAGACAAGTGCATGGTGCACTATTTGTGAAAAGCCTATGTTGTTGTGAGCAGGCTTCCTGCAGTCAAAGTTTTGAGGGTTGAGTGCTAATAATACAAGCCCAACTTAAGATGTGAATTTGTTAGCAAGATATTTATCACTTCAAATAGAAGGTTCTTTCAACAGATAAAAAAAATACAGTTTCAAGAGGGCATCAGAATATTTGTTCCTTAGACTGGATCACTGAAGCATGTTGGTCCTCAAAAAAAGGCCAGTAGAGGACTTCCCTGTTTTGTTTACCTTGTTGTTTGCTTGCTCTGCCCAGCAGAGTGCCTCACAGCAGTAATACCTGCAAGTGATGGCTGCTGCTTGCTCCTTAGCCTTTGGTAGAAAGCTGCTGTAGTTCCTCAACACAGTGTGTGTCCCTGTTCATTACTTGCCTCCTGCCAAGGCCACTGCTGTGGCATAAGACCTTCAGTGGTCCTTCCTGAGGGGACTTTAGGAGCAGAGTAAGAGTCAAGACATGAGGTAGTCAAATGAGTCCATCCCTGCCTGCCCTTTCATGCCTGTCCCACATCCAGGAAAACAATCTCATGAGGCTGCCCCTTGGCAGTGCTAGGAAGGGCTGACCACCTGGCCCTTCTATGCAGACGGATAGAATAATGCCATCAGATGTCCTGCTGCTGGCTTCAGAGACTGTTACAAACATTGGTGAAATTATGCTTTTATCTTTGGTGACTTTTCTAAGTGAACAAATCTACTGATGAGATGAAGGGAATCCTGATGGGGGAGACAGCAAAGAAAAGCAGGAAAACAGAGCTGGAAGAGTTGGATGTAAAGACAACTGCAAAGGATGATGGATAACAATATATCTAAGATAGCCATAACACAAGCACTAGTGGAGCATCAGAGCAACTCCTGTCAACAGTCATAAGCCTGTCAGTCAGATTATGCCTGAATTGTACAAAGTGGAAGAGAAGAGCTAAGCTTATCTAACTGTGCTGCTCAAACTGTTTGTGCTATTTCATTTATGGGACAATTTAAAAAAGAAAAGTATAGCCTTTATGATCACAAGATTTCAAAGGCAGCTGTGATCAAATAATACATACTGCTTTGAGTTTGTTACAATACTATATTGAAGCTACAGTGGAGACCAGCGTTTCTAGTTTTATTACAGAACTGAAAATGTTGTTTTGTTGGTTTTTAACTTGTCTCAACTTCTGTTGACAAGCTGGTAACAAATTCTTAAACTACATGCTTCTCATCTTTCTTAAAATTTCTTGGCATTCTCAGATCATGTGCGGAAGTTGGGAGAAGACCATGGATCATGCCAGGCTGGAATGTCTAGTTTTCACATTGAGGTGTGTATTAAAAACACCGAACTTCTTTCAAGTTATATACACACTAAATACATGTACACATACCTAAAAGTATATACATAAATGCAAACATTAATGCTCTCTTTTATTGTGGGAGGGAAAAATTAGACTTTCTAATCTCTTTTTAATTTAATCTTGTAAGACTTGCATGATAATTCCAAAACTAATTGTTTTTATTCCCAGGAAAACTTTTACACTTTACTAAATGCTGATTTGTTTTTCATCTGGAAAAAGACTATAGAGTGTAAAGTTTTATTATTGTCTTTAATCTGTTTGGTGTAACATTAACACTAATAATGCTTACCTTCTTGCTTGACAAAATAATACTCTGTGTTATTTAATCTTCGTTTCACCCTAAGATAATGATTTTCAAAAACTCTTGAGAAGCAAATACCCTGTTTGTTGCTCTGGTCTAAGTTGTTCACACCTCAAAGTTTTTAATAACTGTATTTTTAAAAAGTCTGAAAAATGTCATCTGTGATTTAGAGGTAATCCCTCAGTACTGAGCCAGAAGCATTTCCAGTAGTGTTTTATTGAATTTACAGGAGGTCTAAAGACAAGTATTTGACTTGCTTTGCTTATTTTCATTAATATTTACATATGAATAACATGTTTTGTTTTGTTTTGGTTTTTTTTTTCTTTTAGGACTTAATTATAATGGGAGCCCCTGGATCCTTTTATTGGACTGGTTCTGTTTTTATATACAACACAACTGCAAATAAAATCCATGCTTATACAGATTCAAATAACCAAGTGAAATTTGGCAGCTATCTAGGTACTTAAAAATATTTAATACTTTACAAAAATACAGGCCAAAGAATTAGCAAAATATCTGACCTTCAAGTGAGTGCACAGTTTTATCAGTGCTTTCCTTTATTAATCCCGGAAGTGACAGTTATAAAGATGTGTTCTGACTTTGTTTAATATTATTTCTTTATTAGGCTTCCTCTGTATTATTTTTACACGTACACTTCCCAAACATTGGATTTCTGTTTTTATCATCTCTCTAGTGAGTTTCTATGGTTTCTTGATTTAGAGATAGGCTTCTGATTAGTATGGTTTGATCAGGCTGGATTCATGGGATAGCAAACCTTATCTATGAATGCCTTCAAACAAAGCCAAGAAGCTCTTACTCATGTATCCATTTCCAAGTAATTAGCTGAATTTAGTGCTAAAATTTGTAGGATTTTATACCAAGAGCCATCATCAGCTTCAGTTTTCTCACTGCATTCTAAGAAGAGCTTGTCTATCCTTCTTGAACTCCTGAGCAAGGATATTTTTGCTTGTGACCACTGCTTTTTACATTTTTCCATTCATAAATCTTGTTCATGTTGATAAACATTTCCTGTGTCTGATTTCACTCTTGATAATAGGAAGCAGGCACACCTTATGAAATACGAAGTGACCAGCTTTGGAGCTCAGTACTGAGCCTTGCAGAGGCTGCAGTTAGGCTCTGTAGGAAAGTCAAGCAGAAGAGATGCTGGATGGCAAAATGTGATCAAATCCCCAAGTCACTGTGATTGACCAGTAATGTTTTTAACCTTTAGTAAGACAAACCAAAAAACTTGGGAGAATGCTTTCTTCAACTTTCCAGTAACAATCAGCAGAAAAAATATTGCACCTGTATGGAAGGAAAAAAGGTCATTCCAGCTTTCTACTCCTACAGCTATAACAGTGAGAATTTCTGTAATGAATGAGTCGAATAATTCATAGCCAAAGTCAGGTACAGGCAGATGGCTTGCATAAGGACTGGTGCTGGGGAGGGGGCATGGAAGGCCTTCCTGAACATGTGTGGCCTCTCCTGGTTCCCTTGGCTATCCAGGACCTGAGATGAGCTGGAGTTTGCTTCAGAAATACTTCTCCAGTGACTTGGTGCAACTGTACCAGTCTTGGCAGAGCCATGTGTCCTCTAAACTTGTCCTTTCTATAGGCAAGTGAAGAAAGGGACTATTAGCTCATCTGTGTGTCTCTGCAGTAGCAGCTGTGATAAAGCTTAAATGTTGCATTGTTCCATGCTACTTAAGCCTCTGCTTTGTTCTCTCATAAGAATACAAAATGTGGTTGAAAGAATGTAAAGGCTACTGTTCTGTTCCATCTTTGGCATTATTTAAGGCCAAAATTTATTTAGGGTTAATTCTGTTAACAAAGTTTGTTGGTTTTTTTTAGTCTGAGTTTACTTCTCCCTTAAATAATAAACAAAATATCCTTACCAGCATACCAAGTGGTGGAAGTGACCAGAGTGTAATTCAAGCACATCACTGAACATAATTATCTACTTGTGCTACTCTTCTTCTGGCAGGGATTGAAAAGTTGATTTCCTTATTTACATCCTTCATTAAACAAAGAGTAATAATTAACAAATAGAGATCTCTAGGAGGTGTGTGGAAAAGCATAGTAACATTTGGCATAAGTTGGAAGAAACGAAGAATGTTGATTCTCACAGTATGCAGTAAAAATGGAAAAATCATCTTGGATCAGA
>JAOEHX010026140.1:13153-28715 GCA_025448015.1 Bolborhynchus lineola | reverse complement strand
TACATGAGCATCTACATGGCGTACCTTCACCACCAGGTTCTGCACCCAGGCAGCAATATCTTGCCACAGTGCAGCAGTCCAGATGGGTTCACTTCTGCGTTGTCAGTTGCACTGCTTCCATTGCAGCAGCCACCCCCACAGGGCATTTGCCACCATCCATGAGTCAGTATAAAGTACTGGCCACTTTTCTCATTCAGCAGTGTCCAAGGCCATCTGAATGGCTTTCACCTCAGCAAACTGACTTGGTTCACACTCTCCTGCAGCAGTTTCTGCAACTTGTCATCAAGGACTCCATACAACTGCCTTCCATGTCAGATGCTTTCCCACAACATGGCAGGATTTACCAGTAAACGAGGCATACTGCTTTTCACTTTCTGACAGTTCATTATACAGTGGGGCCTCTTCAGCACGCATCACCTCCTCCTCTAGTGACATTCCAAAATCTTTGCTCTCTGGACAGTCCATGATGACTTCTAGAATTCTTGATTTCCTGTTAGAGTTCGTTGTGTAATTAGTGCAGCCCACTTACTTCATGTAGCATCAATTACATGGTGTGTAAAGGAGACCCTGTCTTTGAACATCCAGCCCAGCATAAACAACTGGGGTGCTAAGAGGAGCTGTGCTTCAGTGCCAATCACTTCCGAAGCAGCTCAGACCCCTTCATAGGCTGCCAGTATCTCTTTCATTTGAGCTGTAGCTAGCCTCAGTCCTCTGTATCCCTGACTCCAAAAGCCAAGGGGTCCCCCCTGGAGCTTTCTGCCAGAGGCTCCAGGTAGGACCATTCTCCCCAGCTGTGGTGTGCAGTACATTTTTCACATCTGGCCAGGTCAGGACCAGTTCAATAGCTACTGCATGAACTATCTCTCGTTTAATTTGCTCAAAGACTTACTGTTGCTCAGGGCCCCTTTTAAAATAATTTTTTTTCCTGGTCATGTGATAGAGAGGGCTTACAATCAAACTGTAATTTGGGATGTGCATCCTCCAGAACCCCACAACACCCAAGAAAGCTTGTGTTTCTCTCTTATTAGTTGGTGGAGACATTGCTGTTATCTTGTTGATCACATCTGTGGGGATCTGGAAACATCCATCTTGCCATTTTATTCCCCAGAATTGAATCTCCTGTGCAGATCCCTTTGCCTTACTCCATTTTATGGCAAAACTGGCTTTCAGCAGGATTTGGATTATTTTCCTCCCTTTCTCAAAGACTTCTTCCACTGTATTGCCCCACACAATAATGTCATCAATGTATTGCACATGTTTTGGAGCTTGCTTTTGTTCTAGTGCAATCTGGATCAGTCCATGACAGACGGTAGGACTGTGTTTCCATCCCTGTGGCAGTCAGTTCCAAGCTTACTGGACACCCTTCCAAGTAAAAGCGAACTGTGGCCTGCACTCTGTTGAATCCACGACAATAAATAAATACTCACGTACCCAGGTGTAATATAATGGATATATATTAAATGTACACCTTTATAATAAAGGCTTCTGAAGAGTATTTTGTAATGCATTGGTATATCAGATTTAAAACTTTTATGATAACTAGGTGATAACAACCTGGAAATTTGAAATATACCTTTAGTTTCTTTTTAAATGCTGTTCTAAAACATAACTATCTAACAGGTTTGGGGAACCTTTATTTTCTATTGAACTTTTGCAGAAGCCTAATGTTCAGTTTTCTATTCATCTTGTACAGTTACATTCATCATATTGGATGTGATAATTTATAATGTCTTCATTGCTTCAGCTGCATTACATCTCAGCCCTGGTGACAGCCATGACATTGTCCTTTTCACTTATGAGCAAGATTACACAGAAAGAATCAGGGCTTGCGGATAACTCAGTCACACTTATCCCATCCTGTTGTTTCTTTTCTGGAGTTGTGAAGGCCTGGGACCACAGGCAGGGAAGCAGAAGAGAGTTTTCTACAGTTCTGCTGAAATTGAGGTGAATCACTTTCCACTTTCCTGGAGTTGGTGGGTGAGCACGGCTGCATGCATTCAGTTCAGAGGATTAGAAATGATACTGCTCAGAGTGGCAGCTTCTCCTGGAGCTGTTCCTTAGCAGCAAGCTAGGGACAAGATGCTAGTCATGGATGCAGGGACCATGCCAAAAGCGACAACCTGGTCCTACGGCAACTGCTTGGGGTGAATGGGTGGGAATCCTGTAGCATTTAGTTAGTGCTGTCTGTTGCTGCTTGATGCTACATGTGCATGGAGGTGCCATATCTAGGTGGTAGGATGGCCTGCAGGCTCAAACCTCAGCTGCCCTACTGCTCATTTGACTGCATTCCCCATCCCATGAAGAAAAGATACAGGACTGCGTTACAGAAAAAAAACCCCACCAAACCAAACCAATGAAATAAAACCCAACCAACCAACAACAGCAACAAAAGCCATTCTTTAATTTATCAGCAATTTCATATTTTGGCTATGACTTGAGTATCTGGTATGGTCATGATAAGAATATATAGAGAGTTTAAATTTTACACTCTTATTTATAAAAATAAATCCATCATAAATTAGGAATATCATCTTTGGGTTTTTAAGATTAAAGTTAGCAGATTATTGCCTTACCCAGGTGAGTCAGGGTTGCGTTGGTGTCCACTCCTGTGTTAGGTTCCCACAAGCAAAATAGAGAGCTATGGTTGTTAATTCATATATATTGCCTCTTTAGTCAGTTGAAGGGGATCCTGTGGTATTTCTTTTTTCATTCAGCTGTGCCTTGTGCCCTATCTGTTCATAGGTGACTTGAAAAATAAACATGATTTCCTATTATAAATCAAATACACTGAATAGTAATGCAGACCTAGAGAGGGAGATGTAGGATGCTTCAATAAAAGCAAAAATAAAGTTGCCTTTCCTGATGGATAAAACCAGTAATGCAACAACAGGCCACTATTCTAACCATCAAGCCCTGCAATCTTGGCGTATTGGAATATGGAACAAAGTTTGTACTTACAGAAAACGGATACAGACAGACAGCTTATAGTGTAAACAATATCCAGTTTTATGTGTGGTTCACAGTAGGTATTCAGAGAGCAGGAGACAAGAAGACTACAAACTGCAGAAAATAAATATTAATATTGAACAGGTTAAAATAAATTACAGTTTCTAAGTAGTCATGAAAGTTTAAAGCTCAGTTTGAAGAAACTTCTCCTGTATGCCTCGGGGCCTTTGACAAACAGAACTGATGAAGAATCATACAAAGAACTGTTCTCTACAAAGAAAAGAATATGAAGAAAGTGACTACAGTAATGAGGATGAATTGTCAATAAAGTTTTAAGATTGCAAATAATTGTTTTTATTCTGTAATAAGTTCTCTGTTGGCAGAATCATCCATTCCTACAAAGTCCAGCCATTTTGAGCAATAAGCTACCAGAATCAAAGTTTTCAAGTCCATTTCAAGGTCTGGATTTAAGACTAATTTTTCTCAATGTATATGTGTTTGGTCCTGTTTGACTGTATGTATATTTCAGGTGAAACAAAGAGCCACAACTTTCTGAATATTAATTTCAGAATGTAAAGATGGATTTTTACTGTATTTTGACTTTTTAACTTCTTTTTAAATTTCCATATAAAAGTAATTTTTATAAGGCAAGATTAAAACTTTTCATTGCATATGTTGACATTTAAAAGTGAAAATTATTTTAAGTGTTGTATTAATATGCTCCCTGATATTTTAAAGAAAGATGAATGTTTTGCATATTGATGGTTTATAATTAAGTGCTACCCACAGTTAATGCAGGAATAGATCAGAGATCACACAGTTATTTTAGTATGAACAGTCAGCTTCTCTCTCAATCAATATGATATTTTCTGATAGTTTTAGATTAGACTGAACTGAACAGGAAGCATACCTCACTCATTACTGTCTTTCAGAGGTGTACTTAAAACAGATGGGTTCATTCAGGTCATACCATATATTGCAAAGAAAACTATAAGGAATAATGGGAGAAGCTGAAGGACAAAAAGAGGCAGCGAAAAGTCAATACAATAAAAAAAAATATTTTGATGTAGATTATGACAGGAGATTTCTGGTCTAAAACTGGTCTAAAGCCAGGTGGAAATAGGAACATTTCAATAATAGCATAACAGAGGTAGGTAGAGTATTTCTTAAATAAAGTACTACAGTTGCTGCTTTGAGGAAATTTGAAGATCAAAGCATACTGATGGCTGTGAGAAGGGGTGTTTGCCCTTCAGGACCACATCTGAGACATGTTTTGTTTCTTGTGACAATGAAGAAGTTGCACTAACAGTCAGTCTCATATGAGCACTGCAGCTGTTTGTTGCCTTCAGTTTAGTATGGTACAAGGATAAATTTTTTTCAGTTCAACAGATGTAGGTATTTGTTAAAGAAAGACTAAAACCCCCAAACTTTTTAAAATAAAAAAACAAGGCAATTGCATCCAAGGCTTTTAGCAGAGCTGGCTGATGATCTCCTTGAATTGTTTGCCTTGATTTTCAGTACTGAGTTTCACACTGGAAGCATTTTTTACTCCCAGAAGTAACCAGGAGATCCAATTCTGTACCACTATAAACAACAAAAAAGTGTAATTATTGATTTGTCAGCCTGATAATGATCTCAGACAGAATAGTGAAACAGATGATACAGCAACCCTATTTTGTTTATAAAGGTAATAAAATTGATGGAAAGTACTTAGTCTTCTATAAGGCATTTCATTTGGTAGCACATGACACGTTGATTAAGAAATAAAATCAACGTGGCAGATACTGAATTGATTAAAACCCGGGCAACTGAAAGGTCTTAAAATATTACCATAAAGGAAGAATCATCATTCTACAGACGTCTGTCTATGAGCTCCACAGAGATCAGTATTTGATTCTACTATATTTAATATTCTTTTTCACTGCTTGGAAGAAAATACACAATGATTCTGATAAAGTTGCAGATGAAAAATGTTGTGAGTATAGTGAATAATAAAAAAGGAAGTCTTTGATGCAAGTTGTTCAAGACTGTCTAGCCAGCTCGGTGCAAACAGCTGAATTTACAGATGGCCAAGCATAAAGCCATGGAACTAGTATGAAAAGATGCAGTTTCCAATAAAGGAGGAAAACTTTTCTATTCCAGGAAGCCTTGTCTGTAAAGCTCAGATGGGCATAAACTGCAATGTTATTGCTAGGATTATTTGTACAGAAATAACGAAGTTATGTCACCTTTGACTATTACTGCTTTTAAGTGCCATACTCAGATCTGGTGATACAGATGTGAATAATTTAGAGACATTAAATGATAATCCTTGGGATTATCCTACTGGGAAATAAACCCATACGGTGCATAACTCTAGCAGATTAATCTCATTTAATCTAGTTAAATTTATCAAGTAATTATTGTTAATAGGTGACTTTGCAATCTAAAGCTACTTCCATGGAAAGCAAAAGTTTGAAACTAAACCAAAATTGCTGGTAAAATCTGAGAGCAAGATGCTAAATGAAACCAACTCAGATCAACAGAAAGCTATGGATGTTTTCCAAGTAGGAAAGCTTTGCAAAGGTTAGTACTGGTTCTCTATAGCTGGGACTATTGAATGAGTAGGACTGCACCCAGGGTACCCTACATCTTATGTTCAACAGGTCAGACTTTGTGTTAGCAGAAGTTGCTCCTGATCTTGGAACTGATGGCTTCATATGCAGCAGAAGACACTGAATAACACTACAGTTTTGTGTTAAGCCACCACTGTAATGATGCACTGCTGTAAAACGCAGTGTAAACCATAACAGGTCTCCTCTTTTCTCTGACGCTTGTCCTCTTCTGGTTGAAAAAATCTTAAGTGTTTATCAATATTTGCAGTCTATCTGGGAAACCATCCAGAACTTTATAATAATCGATTTTCTTCACCATGGTAGTATTCTAAAGGGCAAGAGAGTTTACTAATATTTTCTGCTGTGTCCAGCTGCTAACTCTAAAGACTCATAATTGCATTTGGTCTTACATACCGCATGTAGTCTGCTGCTAAATAGAAAAGGTAGTGAAGATAAAATCAATATAGCTGTGTCATACACTTGTTCTAGAATACTGCATTACAGTATGGAACATCTGTTAGTTCTAGCATTGCACTGATTAATTGAAGTAATGCAGTATAAATAAATCTTAAACCAATCTCACTGTATTACTGTTATGTGTTTATGGCAGTCAGAATTGTTGGTCATAGGGGTATTGTGCTGCAAACTAAAGATGAAAATGTGACTTTAATGGTTTTAGAGGCATTTGATCACTCCTTCTGTTATACATCATTCACAGCCTGGATTTAAGCCACCGCAATGTGACTATTCATATACGTGTGCGCTGGGAGTGGAGAGAATGCTCAGGAAATGAGGAACATTCAATCTTTACATCTCAGTAATCAGCAGGTTTTGGAATGGTCCATTTGGGCTGAAACCAGCCAGTTCAAATGAGGAAAACCTGAGTTGTATGCTAAATATTCTTTGACCGTCATCTCTTCAGTATGATTTTTATACAGTGCATCACTGGCTGTATGAAGCTCTCTGTAATAGGGAATACTCCATAAAAGGTACCCAGCTGTACATACAGCTTTCAGTCTCATCTTGTTAGGTAGTTTATTTTAGCCCTGCTATTATGCTGTTATGATTTTCTGATTCCTCTGCAGTAACTGTTAGTATAATATTAACTACATTTGTGTTCAGTTTGGAGCAGTTTTATAAGATGTATGTGAAGGACATTGTAGCATATTCTTTTGTTTCTGCAAAAGACATCTGTAATTGCACTCATACAGAAGCTTGGGGCTGAATTCTGTTCTAAATGATATCCTTTGAATTAATTTCATGCAATGTAAGTTGAACAGATTTTGACCTTTATTCAGTTCTGAAAAGGTATGCAAAAATGCACCTTCCTATTCAGCAAATCTGTCTATATTCAGTCACATTTTAATTCAGTGACAAAAAATAAATGTGTTCTATATCCTGCTGATAGAAGCAGGGAGCTGATGCAGATGTGGGAGTGTGGTACGGGTTCCCTTCTGACTCACATCATTAACGGAGATGCTGTGTAAGGGCTTGATTTGCCAAAGCTTCCAAACACCCACAGCCCAATCAACTTCAGCTGGAATAAAATGGACAGAGATCTTCAAAACAGAGCCCTCCCTATTTGCATTAGAAGGCAAAATCCCACTGGGACTCTAGATGTAAATGAAGAAGGATTTCTCTAAAATAAAGACCTATCAGTAGCATCCTAGCTAGAAATAAACATTTGAGTTTCATTTTTAATGGCAAATATGAAAAATCATTAGCCAGAGGGAGAAAGACAACATGTTTAGTTGTAAACAGCACCAGTTTGATTCAAAGATATTGAGCAAATAAAGGCTGTTTCTGTTGCAAATAAATAGCATTGAGGAAATTCTATTTCTGTTGCCTGGGCTGAGGTGAAACTCTACCCCAAAGCTGTGTTCTGACTGTTGTCTTCACAGTGCAGGATTAAGTCTTTCTGGAGTGCAGTGGCTGTATTGTGTAACTGTGTAGAAACTGAAGCCTCTGAAAGTTTTGTTGTTTGCTTTTTGGTTTGGTGGTTTGCGGTTTTTTTGGAGGCATTTTTTTTTTGGGAGTGGGGATTGGATTTGGTTTTGGCGTTTCTTTTTTGGTGATTGTTTCTAGTCTTTTTTTTTTTTTTTTGTTTTTTTGTTGTTGTTGTGCTTTTTTTTGTGGAGGAGGGAGTAATATTCTTGTTTGGGTTGTTTTTTTAAAGACCATGATGCTTTTGGCTAACCAACTGATAATTGTTTGGATTTCCACAGATGTAGCAATTGGGGCTCCACAAGAAGATGATCTAAAAGGGGTTATTTATATATACAATGGCAGGGAAGATGGAATAACGCCATCATTTTCACAGGTACAATTTTTCAATTAAAAATAGTCAATCCAGAAAACCCTTCAGTTTCAGAGGGTTCTCCCTTCTTTTAACATTCAGACCATCTAAGGTACTTTAAAAGACTTCAGAATTAATCTGTAACAGAAAAGTAAATTGTTTTGGAGGCCTTAGATAGCATTTATGGGATATAACACTTGCAGTAATTGAGGAATATTACTTTCGAAGGTATACTTTCACAGGTAAGCATGTCACTGCCTTCAGCAGCAGGAAGGTTGTGCTAACATTTTTCACTGGAAATTGTAACTCGGGTTAGCTTTCCAAGAATAATTTTCCCTTCTATCTTTTTCTTTCTCAGAGAATACAAGGACATCAAATCAGTAATTCTTTAAGCATGTTTGGACAATCCATAGCAAGTGCAATTGATGTAGATAACAATGGTTATCAAGGTAAATTAAACAAGTTTGTTTATTTTTCATTTTTAAAAGAGTAGAGATTTATGGGGAACAACCTTACCATGCTACTTGTTATTTTAACAGAAGCAAAATCTGTTATTAGGGTGACATATTACATGATCCCTTTTGAGAAGAAGAAAAAGAGCTAAAGCTGAGGCAGTTTTGGCAGGTATCTAGCTATTACTTAAGGACTGAGAATGATGTACTAGTAAGGTAATAATGCACAACAGGAAATTAAATACAATTTTTACTTTTATGCAGCCATCTCATCTGCTAATGTCAGAACAGCTTGGGCACTGGAAGCATGTTTGTAGTCCAGCCCAGTGTGCTAACCTAAAAAACCTTTCTGATGTTCACATAGTCTGGATTTTGCTAGGAGCCACTGAGCTCCTTGATTCTCAGTTTGTATGAACCATGCATTAACCTGACTTGGGGCTCACAGCATTGGATTAAGACTCTTGTGGAGTTCTTGTGGGCACGACACCAAAGTGCTAATTTGGTGTAAAAATAATTTAGCTGGTTCTTAGTGTACAATTGTGTTATATATATTTTCAAAATACGACATTTTGCAGAGAAGCATTATTGCAGGTCAGGTGTTGCCTGTCCTGCCCCTGAGGGTGTAAAAGTGTGAAGTGATGATGAGCTGCATGTTGTATGCTCTGGCTATGTCAACAGAAAAGCTATCCAGATTAATTTGTAATGCTTGGCTAAGAGGTAGTATGCAGGAAGTCTGCTCTCAGGTCGCCTGTTGCTTACTGATTTGGGAGTCGCATCCTCAAATCATCACATTACCAATATCTGCAAATGCAGCAAATTAGCACATAGCATTAATAGACAGTGGACAAGCACTGGAGGAGTCATATTCTAGATGGAGAGCAGCTTTGAATGTTACCATATGCTTTCTAATACATAAAGGACAAATGGTGCTTTATTGCTGACCAAAAGGTAAATATGCTCCAGAATGCTTGTAACTGAGAATTTACATTGACAATTTATGCTTATTGATCTATTTTTTTGTGTGCAGATGTAGCAATTGGTGCATTTCTCTCAGATTCTGCTGTGGTGCTGAGGTGAGATTGCCAACTTTCCATGCTTCTAAAGTTTATACAATTTAACCGTATTTTTAAATGTAATTTAATAAGACACACTGGTGTATTTTAACCTCATGATATTCTTGTTGGTGTATTGAACTTTGGGCATTAGGCTCTAGAATCCTCTACTGCTGAAACATTTAAGTAAGCGCCCTGGGGGAAAAAGAAAATACAATTTTGAAACTTCTTGAGTCAGCAGATAATGTGCACACAGCTATTTGAAGCTATCCGAAAAATGCAGATAGCTTAAAATGATAAAATACAAAAGTAGTTTCTGTCAGAGATCGTTAGATTCTGCAGAGACTCTGAAAGCTATTTCAGAAGTGTTTTGTGAACGTTAACTCTTTTCTATTTTTAGAACAAAACCAGTGGTAATTGTTGAAGCTTCTTTAAAACATCCAAATTCAATAAATCGAACTAATTTAAACTGCATGGAAAATGACCAGCCTGCAGTCTGTATGAATTTGAAGATATGCTTTACCTATACAGGACGAGAAGTACCTGGATATATTGGTAAGCTACCTGGAAAAAAAGTCCAGCATATGTGTCCAATTTAAATTAACCCATTTATAGAATAATGTTATTGGTATTTAGTGGACCATTAATTAGTGATGTTAAAAGGGTGAGATATTGTGAGGATGAAGGTGGAACTGCAAGTTGTCTATAGCAGCAATGATTTAATCTGAGGTTTTTGATGGCAACCAGTTTAGACAAACAAAGACTAATTTTTAGCTAGCTAGTTGCACTGTGACAGAAAGAGTTCAGCTGGGGCTGTGCACAACCATGCAAGTAATATTTCCACATGGTTTTTGCAGCACTGCTAAAGGAGCATCATCATAGGTTAATTGGGGTACCTGAATTAACTTACCTAACAAGTGGTGCGATTGGATTTGCACTCATGCTTCTGAACTACGTTGTAATGATGCCATTTTAGATACTCTCTTTCGTGCACCATAATAACTAGAACCATCATTTTGACAGGTTTTCGAATGAGATGGTGTGCCATTAGGGTTCACAAAGAATAAGAGCACACTTACTCTGTGAACTTTTTCTTTTGCATACTTGTTTGGGGACTGTATTCTTGGTTTGCACTGGGTGCAACAGGAGTGTTCGTCTGAGCCTTCCACATACAAATGTATGGGCTGCTGCTTTGCAATTAGGCAGGGACTTAATGGTGGGTGAATGTCTTAATGTAGAATCAAATGGATTATTTAGCATCATACTCCCATGTCCTCTGAAAGCAGACCTCCCAGACATGGACCAAATCATATGGGACCACTCTAGGATTTGGTCTTCCACTTAGTAATAGAGAGAAAACATTCCCTTCCTTAAAGCATCTCAAGCACCTGATCATACCATTATGGAACATTATGCAAAAGAGGGAGTCCCACCACAATTCCTGAAAAATATATCTTGTATTTTATGTAATGCATATTTTGCTTTTGGCACAAACTGGCATTGCTTGAAGTGGTATCTATTGGAGGGCATATTCATGGTGAACTTATTTAAAATAATGTACTGTCTAAATTTGATTGTATTGCTTGGGTGCTTTTAATCTACTTGTCACATAAGCTATTTGTAATCTGCAAACAGCTCTGCAAATACATGGTATATAAAATTGTTTAAATCTTCTATATGAAAATAGACAATATCCTTTAGGAATACATTACAGAGAACACATCAAACAATGAACTGCAAAGTTTCAAGTTCAGCTCCTTCAAAATTCATATCTGTTGTGGAAGATGAGCAGTCAGACTGGATTGCCCTGGCTGGATTTGGACATGGCTTTGAACTGAAAGAGAAAAGACCAGAGGAAATTCTAGATATCCTAACTCTGCTTTTGGCAGAGATTAAGAAGTAATAGATCAGTAATGCTCTGAAACTCATTTGCAATTTATTATCACAGCAATTCATGTTAACTTGAAAAGAACTGTGAAGTTAAACAGTATTCATCAGTATCTGCTGACTTAATCTGTTTGTGGAAATTTAATGTCAGCCCTGTAAGTAACTGAAGCAGGTTTTCTTTAAATAGATTCTGGTAGAAAACTATAAATATAATTTGACAAAACTAACCCTGATGTAAAAGCATGTTTCAGGGATCAGTCATCATGATGCAGTCAACTTTCAGAGGGCTAGAAGTGTTTCATTAGGTATGGATTGATGTCAGAGAGTTTTTAAGCAGAGCATTTCATATTACAGAACATAACTTAAGGAAATGAGTCAGAAGACGTGATTTCTATAATAAATTCATGAAAATTATAACACTTAAAGTTTTTGTAACTTATTTTCCCTGGGTTTTATTTTGCAGTGCTGCTTTATAATCTGAGTGTTGATGTGAACAGAAGAGTGGATACCCAAGCAAGATTTTACTTTTCCTCCAATGGAACATCTGATACAATCTCAGGAAATGTAAAGATTTACAGCAAGAATACTGCCTGCAAAGATCATCCAGCATTTATGAGGGTAATGTAATTTTGAGTCTGTATTACCCTGTAAATCATTTGTTCTCCTTTGAAAAGCACACCTGTTACAAAAGAACCAATTAGGTTTACAATTGCATCGCATAATTTGGAAGTAAAATATTTGTGTTCATAAATTCCACAGTTAATATATTTTAATTCTGAAGCTTTCTCAGCTTTCTGTGAGGAAGTCAGTCTGCCATCATTTATGTCAGTGAAGAATGTGCATTATCATCATCATCATCACAGTGATGAAGTAGGACGAGCATTTTTCACGTTTTTTCACCTTTTTTATGGATGATAGATCATAGATTGAGGCCTATATAGAGTAACCAACAAAATATAGGGTATAACATATTTTTCTGCTGAACATTTTTGATGGAACCTTCCTGTGTACTCATTAATGCAAAAATCTCAGAACTTGTAGTTACACAGAGAAAATGTTTATTATTTTGTCATTTTTAAGTATTTCAAAGAGTTCATATATGGTTTTGCTCCCCTTTTTACTGTGAGTAGGTGAGGTAGACTCACCTGATAAGGAAAGAACCTGTTCCTGATCCATAGGAACTGAAATGAAGATGATTGGTAGAAGCAAGCCTGTAATTACGGGTTTATAGTATGGTCTGGTTTGTGCATTTTTTGCAAGTGGCCAAAGGCTAGGAGGGTGTGAAGAACAAAAATTACTTGAAATCATTTGATTTTTCTCCTGCAAGGGGGATGCAGCACTCCCAAGGAAAATACTCAGAGCATCAACAGGTAGAAACAGGGTAGGAAGACTGCTCAGGATAGTTTCATGAATGAACTTAGAGCTGATCAATAAGAATGCACTGTCCTGGAAAGCAATTTCTCTATTCCTCTGCTCACAAAAGAGAAGCCTGTACGGATACGTTTTTGTCCTGGACATTCCAACCTGAAATCTGGACCAGATTAGTAGTGATGGTGGTTACTCTCTCTGTGAAGGAGTTAAAAACAACTTTGTTGTAGGAATCTGCTATTAGAAATGCTTCAGAGGAGAAGCCACAGAGGTGGAAGTGCTGCCAGGGAAAGTGTGCATTTGGCAAGAGGCTGTTAGAGGCCTGCAAGGTGTTGGATACCCAGAGAGGCTTGTAATAGCATTGAATAATAGAGATGGTACCAGCTACTCAGCAGGAGGAAGTTGGTTTCTCCAGAAGTAGAGTTTGATCCAGCAGCAACCATCCTTTTAAATTGACAATGGTACTGACTAGGAGTTAGTTAAGAATCTAGCCAGGAAGATCTTACCTGCAGTAGTAGTCTCAAAGTCACTGTTGCCCTGGAAGAAATGAACCATGCTTGATACATCCTTCTGACTGAGGGATCAGTCTTGAGTGTAAGAACAATTGCAACCAGGACAAAGACATTTTTAAGGCCATTCACTGGACAAGAAAAACTGAATCACTTTTATTCTTTCTTAGAAGCTTGCCAATTGCAACAAAAATTTTGGAGAATAAATGGGAAGAACTTGAAATCCTAAACCATAATCAAACACTAAAAACTAGTGGACACAGAGGAACCACATTTTTTTTACACTCAGAAAAACAGACTTACCACCTCTAGGACCATAGCTAAGGGGGAAAAAGAATTCTTTAAAGAACTACTAAGGCCAGGAAATATTTAGATGTGTAAGGGGAAACAAGGGTAGTAAAATAATGGACTAGTTTGCCTAGCCTTTTCTTTAAAATCCTCAAGGTAGCGATTCTGTGACCTTTCGAAACCAGCATGTATTAGGATGATTGGTGTGGTTGATCCTACACAGAGGCTGGGAAATAAACTCAATTCTCTACAGCTACAAAATAAAAAACCCGCAGGGGAAAAGTCTTCCACGTATTTTTCTTCTTCCTTCCTTTTACTTGCCTTTTGTTTATGACACCATAAGAAGCCAATTCTTCATGACAAAGCTTCAGGGTAGAAAGCAAAGCTTATGTTATCCACTAGAAAATAGTCCAGATGCATCTCTACTGGTCATTGCACCTAAGTGAATGTTACTTACAGGAGCAGTAGTAAATTGCCACTTACTTTAAAGAATTTTTTAAGTCAAGAGAGATTTGACTGACAGCTGACCTTATGTACCAGCATCAGTAGGTATTTGTATAGGAGGAAGGATGAGATTTGGCTTTTCACTTCCTGTAATTCAATTTCCTTTTTAGTTCTTAATTAATAGCATTATAAGCATCTCCTTTCACCCGCTGAGGTTTCTGTACTTACATGAAGCTCCTAAAGTTAAGTAAGTGTAATGTCTGTCAACTACAGTCCTTGCAAGAGATGAAGTACGTTTTATGTATTTTGGATAAAGACTAATTAATAGCTAATTAGTGTAATGGCAGTAATACAAAGCAGATGCAAAGAAGACCTTGTGGAAAATTATTATGAATATGTGATTTGGCCAAAGCAAGCTTGTAGATAAGAATTAAAGTAGTGACCATGTGGAGGGATAACAGTTTCTGTCTCCTACACTTAGGGACTAATTTAATCAGGTTTGCTATTGTTAGTACTTGGTGCTTCAAGCTGTTCAATTTCACAAGTAGGCAGTTTGGGCTCTGAACTGCAACATTCCTACACAGTCAAGCTTTCATTTACAAAATGGTCATTTGTTGTAGTAGTTGAATCTTTTTAATAGAGAATAGGACATAAAGCGGCAGAAAAATGAAATGCAGTCATGACCTGATTTAGTGGTCCTGTGAGAGAACTCCTTTTGATCTCATACAGAAAAATCCCTGAATTCTGTCTGACGTTATCCTACTGGTTAACTTTCTCTATTTCAGCCAACTTTTTCCTATTTTTACGTTTGGGTAGTACAGCAGTTCATGGGTAAGGCAGTACTATTAACAGAAATAGGTTCACAAATTGAATAAGACTGCTTTTAATAAAAGAATCTTCCATTCTGAAATGCCAGATGCTGTCTTTGATTGATTATGCTTTTCTGTGTTTCTGATTACTTCTTTCAGGGACAAAGATTTCTGGAAAAGTATGTAAGCCACATGGCATGTGAAATTATTTTACATGTAAAAAACCAGAAGTGTTCCTGTTTAAGTTAGTCCTAGGGAACCTTATAATCTTTAAAACATAAGCACACGTCTTGTTTTATATGATTAACTCATTAGGTTTCCAATTTTCATAGAAAGATGTAAGGGATATCTTGACTCCTGTACATGTTGAAGCAAGCTATCAGCTGGGGCATCATATTCTACAGAAGAGAAATAGTCAAGAATTTTCACCACTTCAACCTGTTCTTCAACAGAGGAAAGAGAAAGATGTTATAGTAAGCAAGGTTAGTAAATACTCAGGTTTTAATCTTCAGTGAAAAAGAAAAAAGCTTCACACTTCCATCGCATGTGAAGGAATGCATTTTCCAGACCAGCATCTAGTGCCTTGATCTTAATTATTAAAATAGTATGCAAAAAATTGCCTAATTTGTCATTAAAAAAAAAAAAAAAATCTTTGTAGAACTGATATATAATTTGTATTACAGTTTAAAAAAGTTATGTGTGAGAACTTGCAAGAATATATAGTATTATATACCTCAGAACACACAGGTATGAAATTTGGTCTTTGAAGTATCAATTCTTTTTCAAGTACATAAGACAAGTCACTTTCCAGTATAAAATTTATGTTTAAAATTGTGGTAGTATTAATCTTGAAGTGTTGTTATGATGATATATCAGTTCTATGAAAGTATTGAACACTTTTCAGCACAAAGTCGGGG
>JAOEHX010026140.1:0-11161 GCA_025448015.1 Bolborhynchus lineola | reverse complement strand
TTCTACTTTAACCGAGATACTACACTGAACAACCTAAAATGACACCAAAAGATGCTGACAATCCCATAATGCTGATCAATCACACCTATGTGATCCTAAACACAAGCTTTTTCTTCTTCACGGATTTTAGAATAAGATTAGTATCTTTCTGACTACTTTAATGCATGGCCTGTAGCATGAGTCTGGAGCCCTTTTATTTTCTTGGGCTTGAAGGTTATTTTATTTGAATGATCATAAACTTTTCAGAAAGATTGGGCAGCATTTCCATTCATGCCATTAGTGATGCAATTGAGTAAGGACTTCAAAACTCTAAGAAAGAAAAACAGATTACAGCATACCTGCTTGGCATTAGTTATCAGCAGCAGATTTTCAGTGTAAATAAACAGGCTAAATATCTTGATAAAGTGTGAAGTATCACCTTAAATTACATTGGGCCCCTAGAATCTCGATTAAAAACTAGTTAGCTGTGAAGCATTAATTTATTTTGTCTAGACAGGATGCATTCATTATCCTTGAACAGCAAAGCAAACACTTTTAGTCTTAAAAGAATGAAATCAAATAGGGATGTTAAAGTAATGCTTTACTTTACTCAGTTGAGTCTTTCTGTATACACTATCATGTTTTGTTTAAATTGCTTAGATTTTGGCCAGCTCTGTAAATTTTCAGTCCGCATCATGCATTTTTTAATGAAGAATGAAATATGATTACGAAGGAAAAGCTCTAGTTCAGCTTTGTTGTAGTCCCAGATGTGCACCTGGTGCTTTTGTGTACTTGTGTGTTAAGCTGGGAGGCATCTTCATGACAGCAGCTTGTTAATGAGCTTAGCTTTAATGAATAGAAGATGACATAACAGTAAGCATGTAACTAGTAAAAAGAACTTTAAAACTTAACCTAAACCTAATCAAGCAACTGAAATGTTAAGGTTGTGTTTTTCTTTAATTCTCTTTTGTCTTGGAACCTATCTGCTTATGTCGTGCTTTTACCTTCTGTTGCTTTTCTAATTGCCAGCTTCTTTCCCAAAGGTGTTCAGTGACTAATGCTTTGGTTTCCAGCCAAAATATCTGATAAATGTCTCTTTCTAGGCAGCCTTTCTACAAGTCTTAATTAAACTTTAATGTCAAGCTGAAGTTTACTTTTAAACCCCCACAGGTTGTCTGTACTTGTAACATGATTATAGAACACTGCATAGATCATAAATAGGCATGTTCATTTGCCATTTTTGTGACCTGTTTTGTGGTACTTCAGTATATACTTTGAGTACAAAGAGAGAATTTGAAAATAATGTTTGAAAATACTGTAGCAGTAGCAAATTGTTGTTCTTGGTTAGTGAAGGAAAGACCCATCTTGCAAAAACCAGAAGCACAACTGGTCTGACACCAATTTCTTGCTCTGGCATTAGTAACCTCAAGCCTTAGAAAGGACAGTGCTGAAGTTGACTGGCATAACTGGTGTAGTACCTTCAGTTACAGGACTGAGTAAAAACTTTCCCAGTGATCTCCAGCTGAACTTGTCAGAACCAAATGAAATTAACTGAAAGAGCAGTAGAGGGGAAATTTTGTATGGAAGCTGTATATAGAATTACTTTTCACTTACATTGTAATTAAACTTTTTATAGGCCTCATGATAAGAAAACATATCTTGCTGTTGGAAGTATGAAGACTTTATTGTTGAACATTTCTCTGCTCAATGCTGGAGATGATGCGTATGAAACTGTCCTCCACATTCAAATCCCTAAAGGCCTTTATTTCATCCGAATTTTAGAATTGGTAAGAAGAAAAGACTTTGTCAAACAGGAGTCCTTCGAGATTTTTCTTTTTCAGCCAGATATTTTTCAAATTATGTTAATGGATTGTTGAGTTTCTTTAGATACTGACAGCCTACACACACTTCCTCCTCCCCCCAAAAACTGACAAGACTCCAGTTTTTAAGTTCTGAGATTTATAGCTACCTAAACCATGTGCAACTTAATCAATACAGGTGACTTAAATCATTTCAATAACAAGATGTGATGGTAACAACTAAAACTGGGGGGGGGGGGAGGGGGAACGTTTCTAAAGCTATATCAGGATCTTAACGTCCTTTCCAACCCTAACCATTCTATGATTCTATGTCATGGGTACTTTTTGTGCGATGATTATGCTTTCAGCGATCACAAAGATCTCTGAATCTGCCATTTTTCACAGTTACAGTCTTATGAAGAAGTAGCAAATCTAACTGTTCTCTCTTTCTGCCTTTTTAAAATAACTGCTNNNTGTGTAGAACCCCCCTGACACCTTTCAGAGGCTGGCTTTAAACTTGAGTGGGTCTGGGTGTGATGCATATGCCTTAGCTTCACTATTAGCAAACAGAAGATGAAGTAACAGGATACAGTAATAAATATTAGGCTACGTTAAAGCAGTCATGAATACTATGAATGCTGTGTATATTTGCATCAGTGAAATAATAAACACCTAGTTCAAGGAAATATAAACCACCCAGTTTCAGCATATGCACGTATTGTGAAATGTGTGGAAAAGTGTTAATCATTAATAATTTGTCCTTTCTTTTAGGAAGAAAAACAGATACATTGTGATGTATTAGATAAAGAAATTCATGCAGTGAAACTTGAGTGCAGTGTTGGTTGTTTATATGTAGATCAGAAATCAAAGGTAAGCTATGTATGAAGTTCCAGCTTTAAAAACACCCTGAATATGTTATGAGGCTTTTCAGGGAGGGATAAAAAACCTTGTTTCTCAGAATGTCTCCTTCATTCCTACTAATGTCTTTTATTATGTTGGTGTCCAAATCTCTCTGCTACTTTTAAAATCAGTTGCCTAAACACTTTCTGGAGTAATTCATTAAGGGACAACACTGTTTGCATTGTGCTTGGCTCACTAGACAAGTGAACTGACTAAGGCTGTGAACACGTGTTAGGTCAATAGAAAAGGAGTAGAAGACTCGCAAAGCAAGTATTTTCTTAGTTCTGAGTGTTTTTTTGAGCAGGAAATTCTAAATGAGTTCAGTAAGATGTTTTTATTTAAACTCTGTTAAGACACACTATAAGGTGATATAAAGAAAATTTTATTTGTTCTACAGCTGGATTTTAGTTTCCTCTTGGATGCAAGTTCATTTACCAGAGCAGAAGAAGATCTCAGCATCATCATTAATGCTACCTGGTAAAGTCCAATGAAAAATGCTTAATGAAAATTACTACTAGCTTTGGAAAACTGAGGAGAGAACACTGGAAAGACTTAGCAAAGCACAACCACAAGAAAGTGCAGGGGTTGCAAATTTGTAGAGAAAGAGAAAATTACAGAAAACCCCACATGATAAATATTTAAATAATGAGCTGGTTTCTGCCTGTATAAAATCTTTCTTTTTAAAAAAAATATTTTTGGTTTAAAAAGCTGAAAGTCTGTTTAATATTTGTTTATAGAAGTAATGTGTAGTATGTGATGCTGCATTTGTTATACTCATTTTTCTCTCATTCCATTTTTTTTAGTAAAAATGAAGACTCGAGTATGTTGCTGGATAACACACTAACTTTAGCTGTACCTCTAAAATACGAGACTGAGTTAAATGCTCATGGGTAAGTCAGTTCTTGCTATACTTGCGTATCCATAGAACTGTTGCCTTGCTACTTTGTACAAAGCTTTTAAGCAGAAGTGTGGTGCAGCTGAAAATTCCTGGTAATAAACTGGCACAGCTATCCTGGGGTCAAACCCATACACTTCTAACATCTTTCCAGCACTGTGAGATAAGACCAGTGATATCTGTGGTGCTTTGATCTTGTCTTTTAACAGATTAGTATTTTTTTAAGAACTGGAATATTTTTCTTATTGAAAGGTATTTAATAAGAGCACAGCAGGTCCTCAGATTCCTTTCTTAACATGGACCATATTCTGGGTGTGTTGTGGGGTATAGTTTTGGAAGAGGATTTATAACTGCTTCTGATTTTTTTTACTTTTTGTCCTTTTAAGAGGAAAATGCACAAAGGTAGAGGACTTCTACTCCATGTTCCTAGATTTACTTACATGCGAACTTGTGTATTTCCTTAGAACCAATCTTACTGGACATACCACGTAGTTGAAAGTTAAACTAATGATTTTTAGCAATTATATTAACTAAAAACTTCTAAACTATTGTAGATTTGTATCACCGGCTTCGTTTGTTTATGGAACAAATGAGAAAGATTCCCCACTTACGTGTATGAAGGAGAATATCAACTTCACTTTCCATGTAAGAGTTCTCCCTTGTCAACCCCATTAGCCTTGTTCTGAAGGTTAAAATTTAGATTTCCAGTGTATTTAAAGACAATCTGCACAGTCACTAAGGGAAGGTTGAAGAATACAAGGGAATGATGAGCAACTTCTGTTCATCAGTGATGGGAAGTAGCTATTAGTCCCTATTTAAACCCTTTTTTTTGGTCTGGATAATCTTCCACTGAGTGGCCAGTGAAAAAATACTTAGCAGAAGCAAGGTTGAAAGAGCTAGAGCAGTTCTGACTTGCCACTTCCTTCATTCCGGAATACATTAAAAATAAATAACTTACGGTAGGATAAAGGAACTAAGAGCTCCTTATAAGAGGATCTATAAGTTATCAGATTTGTCTCTAATGGCTTAAAAGAAGGAGTTAGACATTAATCTCTCCTACTTCCTGTTGCATATTCTCCAGGAAGGCAGTCTGTATGACCTCGAAGTAGCATCGCAGATTAGCACTACTTACTCATGGGGTGCAGAGGAGTGAAGAGTTCAGGAAGCCTACACAATGAATAAAGTGAAACGTTACAACTCATAACAGAATCCACTTTCATGATAGCACAGCAATGCAAGTGCTACCCCATTCTGTTAGGTTTTATGTACTTATACTCTTTATAACTTTCTCCCCCACAAGGTTATCAGTGCAGGACCAAGCATGGCTCCAAATGCAACCTTAGAAATAATGATACCTAATGCTTTTCCACCAAGTAACTTCAGGTTATTCAACACATTGGATATCAAGGTAAGCACAGGTTAATTGATAAAATTTTATTAGCCATATGAATTCTATGAAAAAGAGAAACAGAGCACAGCAGAACTAGGTACTAATATGGGCTCAGGTTGCTAGCTATGCTGAAGCAGAGTGAACAGGAACAGGATAGTCTTTCAGCCCCATGTGTTTTATAATTCTGAAGGCAGAATTTACATCCCTTTTGAGCTTCTGGCCTTTCGAAATCTGTATTCTGCTTAGTATCTGATGTTTAAATTCTAACAGTGATGATGATGTTTTTGTTTCCAGACAACAGTTGGAGAGTGCTCCTATAATAAATATTCCAGAAACTGTAGTGTGGCAGAAAAAAATGAAAACATATTAAAGGATGTTGTCACTTTCTTTTCAAAGCCTGCTAAGAGGCAAATGGTAAGCTCTCTCTTTTAGCATCAGTGGGAAGTAAATGACTGTGTGAATGAGGCTTAAGACAACAGTATCTCTTACATAATGCGGTCACCAGAGCAGTCTCCCAAGGATTTGTGGTGAGACCTGTGGTAAGTTCACCAGTCATAAATGACTTCAGTGAAAGAGGTGAGAGTTCAGATGAGAGAGTTGATTAATGACACATCACTGAAGTCAGTGTAGATGACAGTCACCTACAAAGAACTGCCAAAGGTTTATGCAACAGAGTGAGTGGGCAAAGAGAATGGCAGATGAAATTCAAATAAAAAATTATGCATGGGAGGGGAAAAAAAGAATCTTAATTTTAACTACGTGAAGTATGCAGTTCAAATATTCATTGGCTTCTTCACACCAGAATTGTGCCATCAACTGTCAAAAATGGGAGCCAAGTTATTTAAAAACATAACAGAGCAAAAAAAAAAAAAAAAGGCAAAAGTAGTACTCATGGTGGAACTTCTTACAGAAGAGTGCTGTGAATGCTAATAAGTGAATTCCAGAGGAGGCTATACAAGTTCATGGAACTGAAAGTCATTAAGAATTTAAAAATATAAGGAAATATTTTTTGGCTCAGGATATTCTTAATAAAACTATTTGGGAAGCTGGAAGAATATTGTACATGCCTGTGCTGTCCACACTCATCCCTCTGTATACCTGCTTATGGACCCTGCTGAGGATCTGAGACTTGACTATGTAATAGTCCGAACCAGAACTGCTATTCTAGTGTTACATTTTGAGGGTTAGTTCTCATAGATATCTGTGTCCTGCAATTTGTATTTGATGAAGTATAATTTTGTTTAATATTTTCATCTTAGAAAGAAGCTGGACACTTTAAAATGTTAATTAGGGACTTCAAGTAAGCACAGTACAAGGAACATCAACCAATGATTGAGAGAGCCTGCACGAGAATAGCAAATCGGAACTCAGGCAGTGCAGTCTTGGATGAGGAATACACTCATGTGCAGGCTTGCTTTTTTGGTCTTATCCAGACACGAGAGAAATGCTGCTAGCTGTCAGTGTACAATCAGTTGCACTATTTATACTGGATATAATATAGTCACTGTCACTTATTATTCTTGATAAAAGCTAATTTGACATAACACGGTAAAAAAATCCTGCATATAACCAAGTTATGACAGTTGTTCTTTTTCAGTCTAAAAAGTTTCGTATTTTTAAGAAAAATGAAATTGTTCAATAATGATTAGGTTGGTCCCTTGTGCTGTTTCTTTAGCACCTGTAGATTGACAGTGGTGAATGACAACCACCCTGACTTTTCAGGAACAAACATGGTGGGTTTTGTTTTACTTAGTTCCTGAGTGCCTTTAATACTAAGATGATAAATGCTGATAAACTGAAGCTTTACTCTTTCCCTCCCTTCTACAGTACTGCATGAAAAATGACAACTTTTGCTTACAAATATATTGCAAGCTTGGAAACATGGAAAGTGGAAAAGAAGCAACCATTCAGTTGCATCTGGAGGCAACTCCTTCACTTTTAGAAATGGTAACTTCTCACACTTAAGGAGAATATTTCAAGGCTTATTTGCAGTATTCTCTGTATATAAAGACTAGGTATTAATATATTTTTACAAACAGGATTATTAAATCCAAATCTATTATGTTTTCCATGTTAAGCCCCAAAGTGATATATTAAAAATGAAAACCACTGAAAAATATGTATTTTAGGTTATCATTTTATCATTTAGTATGTATTACTTTGTCCATGTAGGATTGGGATTTAACTTCAACCCATAATTGTACTTTACTAAGAAAAGCAGCATGGATGTGGATTTAAGTAAAATCCAACTGGGCTTCATTCCAGTTTCTGGTACTAATTTGTTTCGTGATCACAAAAAAGCACCATTGTGTGTTTGTGTGAGATTCTGTTTCTGTGAGCAGCTGTGTTACCATTTTTGCTGGGTGGGAATTAATGTGTTGCAGTTATTTTTTAAAAAACAGGATTTATTTTTATTTTTTAATTAGGATGATGCTTCAGCATTGAAGTTTGAAGTAAGAGCAACAGCCTCACCAGAAAGAAATGCAAAAGTAATTGAACTACACGAGGACAAGCAAGTTGCATATGTAAGAAATTCTTTTAATGGATTTGTGATAAAATTGTAGAATTCTATTCAAATCTATGCACAGGCAATGAATATAGTCTTGATTACTTAAGAATGTAGTTAATTTTCCCAGTTTGTTTTAGTATCTTTCAGGGAAAAAAAAACAGAACTAACCTTATTTTCTCCTTTCCAGGTCTATTTGGAAGGAGTGCACCACCAAAAGCCCAACTACCGTGTTACTGTGCTAATAATTGGAACAGGTTTAATAGTTGGCATTGCCTTGTTTTTGCTTCTTTCATTTATATTATGGAAGGTAGGTTTTCAGTGTTTCTTGGTTGCTCTAATGTAAGGAATTCGCCATTGGTGGCTCTTTGGAGCTGTTCATGCAGGTTAAATGATAAATGATATTTTATTGCAATCTGTCCTTTCTAAAGAAACATAATTCCTTCTGCAACTTGTGGGTTTTTTTCAAAATACTTTTCCATTTTCCTTTATACATTTTATGTAGATGCATTCTGCTTCTTCTGGTACTCACACCGCACAAACCCTTTCCTGTAATTTATATGGCATCTCATGTTAGCAACTGATTTATATAATTTAATGATATCAGGTGGATCATTTCTGTGGGATGGTGCTCCACACTGAAAGCCACCTGACACATGATGACTAATAGTCTACAGCATTGTTTCATGCCAGAATAAAAAGTTGAAGATTTTAAAGTGCAACACGAATACTAAAAAGCGAGTGTAGTTAAATTCTCTACCTATCTGTAGACTTCCTCTATCCATTGTTTTTCCCAGGGAAGTATAAAAGTGAAATATAACAGGAACATTTTATCACCATTCACATTTTAAAAAATACTGGATTCTGCAGACTGATAGAGGTCACAAGCCCACATGTCCTTACTCCTTGCAGGAGAGTATTAGCCTCCCAAAAAATAAAAGAAAAAGCAAACCCACTTTTTTTGATTGAAGAGTATCACTTCATTACTTGTTACAACAAAGCAAGGGCAAATACCATATATATACATTTTATTTTAGTTCTTCTTCTATGGTTTAGATTTGATAACGAAGATTTGCTGACAACAGTTCCAAAATTTTGTATTTCAGATCGGCTTTTTCAAAAGGCAATACAAACAAGTCCCTCAAGACAAGAACAGAAGAGACAGCTGGAGTTTCACAAGTGGGAACAAAGATGGCTAAGATGGCAAATAAACATTTGATTTTAAAATGAAGACTTTCAGATTCAAGTTAATTTGCAGGAGAAACATCAGAAACAAGAAATTGGTCTTGAGCTCACTCAGTCTTACAAAATGCATTTTGTTTCCTTGAACTCTATGGAGAACTATACCTTAGAGCACTGTTGCTTTTCTAATATGAAAATGTTAAAACAATTTGTTTTGAAGTCTTACAGTAATATTTGAAATGCCATATATCTATCTGGTTTCAAACAGAAGAACACTAAAGATAAAGAGGAGAAGAATTACTTACCAGAAAGAAGAATTTCTAGAAGGTAATAACATTTCACCAGTCCTGGAAAATAAGATCTCAGACACATTAGCAAAAGTTATTTTATTAATTTTCAAGTTTCAGTATATTTTTAATTAGCCATTCTAAGAGAAATCCTCCCATATCTTGCTTTGGCATTTTTACAAGGGTAAATTAGCTTAAAACAATAGAAGGACTGCAAGTAGAGCACAAGGATGTATGAAACAGCTATTGGAAGCTGTCTTGGGCTTCTGAAGGGAACCTCATAAGCTTTTTTGGCTTCACAGGCACAGCCATAACACTGCAGAGACTTAGACACCCAGGCAAGGCAGAACCAGGAAGGTCAAAGGCAGTCTAGAGCAGGGAATTCTGTGGAGTAGCCTGGAGATGCAGCACAGAATCCTCTCTCAGTGTTAGAAAGAGATTTGTATTGGAGATCGTAATTTGTAGCCATCTTTCACATGGTACTTGCAAGCATGACAGAATTACTTGTTCCGTCCTTTCCTCAGGTATTGCTGCCATGATGTTCTGGACTTCTCCAATGAAATATTTCTATGTGGGTTTTTTTTAAAGCAAGTATTTATTTCTATTTATTTGAAGATTTTTCTATAGTACTTGGCATAGTAGTATTTAGTATTGGCATTCTTCTGGGACCTGGGAGAATAAAAACAAGTCACCCTCACATGATGACAGAACAGAACTACATACCAAAAGTATTCCAAAGGCCAACCTTACTGGGCCAAATATTATCTTTAGATGTGCCAGCTGGAAGTGCTGTCAAAACAAAGTCATTTGGAGAGCTACCTTGGGTTCCTGTGATGTTGTCAGATAAATACGTTCCAAACAGGCATCCTCAGGAGCCACTCAGCAGAAAGGCAAATGACTGCATTCAATGACATGGTTCAAAGCACTGCTCTGCTACTACAGGAAGTTTCTTCAGGTAGATAAGTTTGCACTGCCACCTAGCTTTGGTGAAATAGTACAATCCAGGGGAAGAGAAAAAATGTTACTTTGCTCCCCAGTACAGCTGCAGGATGTACAACTTCTTCAACAACTGAATCTATTAGAGCAGCCAGATGCAATAGTGCCTTTCTTGGCATGCCTTTGTCTTTCTGAACTGCAAGGAAAATTGAATGTAGTATGTACATACACTTGGAAGCTGCACCATCATAAAGGACTTAGCCTGAGACTCAAAAGCAATACACAGTGCCTTTAACAAGCACTTCTGCTAATAGAGTGTTTGGTGCTATAAAAGCCACATCACCCACAGATTCTAAAAGGTATTGGGGACCATTTTTTAATTTCCTTTCACCTCATTTGATGCCAAAGAATGTGGATCTCTCTCTAAAGTAAATTTTTTCTCTAAAATCTTCTGCAGTGTAAGGACAAATGAATGTGCATATATTTTTTACAAAAATCAAAATAAAGTATGTGAAGAATTAAATGTTTTCTTGTGAGTCTATGAAAATATACGGAAAATGCCTATCTTCCAAATGGCTTTGGTGAATTTTTGCACTTTAACCAAAATATCTCTGAACAGAAATTAGTTTGATATTACAGCATGTTGTGAAAACTATACCTCAAATACTGGAAGAAGCATTAACATTCTTTTTAATGCAAACAATGCAAAGAAGTGAAGCTAAAGCATTTTATATATGTGAGCTATTTCAAAGATATGCCAGTATATGTGATAATGTTGCCTTGGAAATTATGTACTTCCTATTCAGATTTACATGTTAATAATAAAATGTTGGCTGCCTGTTTAAAGGTTAGGAAGCAAATTTCAGTTAGCTTTTATAAACCAGGTTGACAAAAAATGAATGTACAATGTTCTAATACTAGCAAGATTATAAAAAAAACCACTCAATTTCATTTTACTAAAAAGAACCCAAACAAGTTAACCACATGAATGCTGTTTCTTCTGGAATTACAATTATTTTGTTGATTTTCAGTTACGTAATAACAGTTAAATTACTACATGTAGCTGGAATCTCTTTCTTGGGCAACTTTGGGAAGTTTAGTTTTAATTACCTTAATGTTAAAAATATTCAATATACATAGTACTAATTATAGTAGTTTAACTGGCGAGTACTCACTTCGACTCAGACAACTGGTGTAAACTGAAATGAGGGGTTCCAACTGGACGTGAGGAAAAACACTTTCCTCCCAAGGACAGACAGATGTCAGAGCAAGGCAGCAGAGACACTG
>JAOEHX010026139.1:8367-19300 GCA_025448015.1 Bolborhynchus lineola | reverse complement strand
AACCCAACACCTGATATTGTAAGATCTGTAGGCTCTGCTGCTGAACAGCTTTCATGGGGCTTGCTCTGTCTTTGACTACAGCTGAATCAAATTAGAAAACAGGCTAAAAAAATTGGCTGATATCTGACACAGTAAAATGTAAATCTAATTTTATGTAAAATCGATATATTTTAAAATATTATTTTAATTTGACTATGTATTTTAAAAACAAAAAATGTAACCCCAAACCCCTAAATCCTGCTGCGGCATTTACCATGTCTTCATATGTAAATGTGGTAAGCATATGTAAAACTTAATATAATACATCACATTGCATGTTAACATAGAAAGCATGTTAACACAATGACCATCGTACTCTAGGCTAATAAAAGACTTTCAATTAATATCTTTCTGAATTTTGTAACTTTGGCAAACTGCTTAGTATAGCATGCCAACATATAAGATTTGATTTAATTTATTTATGCTTACATTTCATTTATCTTTTTAAATTAGACAATACTATAAATGTAGACTAATAAACAGTGATTTCATTATTTTTTTTATTTTTTAAATTTGCTTCAGGAATCTCTGTTTCTGGTGAAAAAGAAATCTTGAGTCTAGAGTCTTCGAGTCTATAAATTCTGCACCACTTTACATACTATGCTTTGGAAGTAAATATATTAGCATACCAGGATGTTATTGCTCCATTTTCTATTTTGTCACTTGTTGACATTACTTTTGTAAGCTACCGTGATGCCTTCCACTCTGAACAAGCAAATAATTGTACATCACTAAATGCATCAGTGTGCAACTTCAAAAATTACAGAAACAGTTGAGTGATAATCACACTTCTGAATTTTTCATGCATCAGGACTCTTTCCTGGAAACAGAACACACAGATTCCCAGCAAGTTGGATTTGAACATACACCCCAGTTCAAATAATTTGAAATTATTAAAAAGACTTCTGTAAACATGCTTAAATTCAATTGCATGCTTCAAGCATTCGTTAAAAGCTCCTTAAGAACTAGTATAATTGAAATAATAGTTTCAAACAGAAACAATTAAAGGATTTAGAAATTAATCTATAAACCAATGCTACTTACCCCAGCTAAAGTTCTGTTAATATGTTCTGTTATACAGTCTTTGTATAACTCACACTTGGCTTTCAGATTTTCTGTAGAAATTAAACAGAAACTAATTATATACTGCAGCTTAATCAATATTCAATATATACTCATTTTAAGAGCTCTTGTCATTCCTCACGCCACCAGCATTCTGAATTTATGCACATAAGACCCAGCACTTCGTTCTCAAACTGCAACTACTGGGATTTGATCTTGGCCAAAGTTACAGCATTGGTCTGACTCTGAGTTTTTGTTTTACTCAGGTAGGGACTTAGGCCCCTTTCCTTGGGACTTCTACAGGTGAAGCTGAGAGACAGCTTGAATTTACAGAGAGGAGTACTGATCTGACAACCACTATTTCAAATGGATTTCATCACACTGTTTAGCAACAATACATTTACAAAATTATTCTATTCTCAGGAAATGTAGATGTCACTGCCTTGCCTCTCTTTCATCTCTTGCTGATTAATCTTGCTGAAGATAAAGAGGCACTGGTGGGTTTCTCAGAAGATGTAGCTCTATAATAACACATAAACCTTTATAATATCATGTACCTTGGCAGGAAGTGCCATCATTTGGCTTAAACTGCAATTTTCCTGTGGATGGTTGATAACCTTCCTTACAGGAGCAGTTAAACCCTCCATCCACGTTTTCACATTTTGCATGATCTCCACAGGCAACAGTTCCTTCATTGCTGCACTCATCTACATCTGCAAATATCGTGAGAAATTGAATATTTCATTAAGTATTTACAGACTAACACCTTGCTGCTTTGTTGATAATAGCCCTGCATGCTGCAAGCAGTTTCATAATAAAATTTCATGGAATAAAAAAGCAAAAACTGAAAAGGAAAACTTAATGGCAAAATACCTGCCAATTATAATACTTAGGGATTAGAAGGATAAATCATAATTGATCATATTTTTATGCCACCACTTTTATTACTATATAATAGTGCATTGTTCATGTTTTAAAACCATGAATTTAAAACCATAAAACTTTTAAAACCATATTAATTCTATCATAACAAAATGCTCGGCATGATGCAAATCATCTGAAAACCATTTTCCAGAGATTAGACTAAATAGATTTTCTCAGCCTTATGATTCAGTTAGAAAAGAGAAATAAAACTGCAGCCTTTTCTTTTAAGTTACAGCTTTAAAAAGATGCTACAAAAGATCACTTCATCCATTTCGTTAATCTAAGATTTAAGCTCTGTGCCCTTTAAAGTTCTTGGCATGTGGGATTTTTTTTTAAATCCACATTTAAATTACATTTGCCTAAAATGTCTTCTGTGCTTCTAAATAATTTGCCATTAGGTAGACAGGTTCAGTAACTTGGTGAGGCAAAGTCCAAGAGTAAAAGTGATGAATTCCGGTAAGGGAATCCATGAATTGATCAATTTTGGAGAGCTGGGTACTAACTCTTTGGCTGGAATAGGAATTATTTTGCATTATTTGGTTGGCCAGGGATAAATATCAAATAACTCAATGGAGAAAGTAAACTGGGAAAAAATCCAAATATTTCTGACAAATTAAGTAATGGACTGCGAAGTGCTGTGCTGGAAAGGAGAAAAAAGTGAACAGCATTGGAACAAGTAGGAAAAGAGTTGAAAAATTAAGAAGTGATACATGAGCAGATTTAAAGAAACAGCCTGAGAACTGAACTGAAAGAAAATAAAGGTAGAGAGGGGAATGGATGAAACAGAGAGAACTGAAGAACTGGTATGACACTGAATTTGGGAGACAAATTTGTGAAAAAGAACTGATTAACTGATTAGTGGAGGAGAACAGCTACGTGAATTGATAAAAGACCTTTGTGCAGCCAGACGGGTGTTAAGAACAGACAGAAAGTGATATAGAGGGCAGGAAATGTACTATTAGCATATAGGAACTATTTTTGTACTCTTATTTTTATATAGGATTGTTGATCATTTTAAAAAAGTAGAACAAAAATGAGCAATCATATATGTGAAATAAGGTTGCTAAGTAAACAGAAATGGTAGAAAAACAGAAAAACAATTATTTTCCAGCTCTCTTCCTTCTGCTCGTAATAGCTGGGGTTCTAGTCGATGGCTGAGATCCCACCCCATTCTCCTCACTGAGCAGTGGGTCTGATTTTCACCTGAAGTGCTGCATTTTAAGCCTGAGGTTCAGATAGGGAAGGCATAGATGGGAAGGCGAGCTAGGGCCGGGGTGCCTTTCCCAGCAAATCCACCTCAGCCTTTCAGTGATAGCTGCTATAGAGGCAGTGTGTTTGAATGGACTGGTGCAAGCACTGATATTTAAAGTATGAGGTTAAATCATAATTATCTGCATTAGGCCAATGGTTTGTTTCCACATTTAATGCCCCAAACTGAAAATGTTTCTCTTTAATGAACTGAGTTTTACATTATCTGTGTTCATGTGGTTTCTGTGACCTCAGTATTCACATAGTCATGGAGCTAACCACATTATACATCAGTGAATCTGGCAAAAGTGATGAAGAGGGAGGGAAAAAGCATGATATAGTGTTACACAGTCTACCTCATAATTAAATGCTGTCATTTAAAGACATAGGGCTAAAGTTCTTACTCTTGGCATTTAAATAACCTCTCACATCACAAAATTATAAAGCTCTTTTTGAAACAAGTGGGTGTCTGTCAGTGCCCTGTTGTGTGACTCTCTGTAAGACAGACAAACTTTGAATGAGTTGAAGCAGCAAGGGTGAAAACCATGACAATACCAGTTTGTATAACAAGAACACACATCAGCCTGATACCAAAGATTTTGTTGGCCTTGTCAGCTACACAGAGAAGGACATGTACATCTTAACAAGATATTCAGTGTGTAGTGCAGTGCTAAAACACCAGCAAATGACAATAAGCTTTGCTAAAACAGCTAATGATTTATAAATAAATACATAAATAAATGCTTGAATACTTTCTAGACTACCACAGCTGAGTATTCAGGTTTCTGTGTGATTTACAGGTACAAATATTTCAAAATTATTGTGATATTTTGCTTTTCATGAGCCTTTAGTTTGGTAAATCATTTATTAGTCATTTTTGGGCAGTTACACAGATTACTCTTCCTCTTGTAATTATGTCAGATATTAAATACAATAGAGATTTTAATGAGAAGTCAGGATCATCCAAAACAACAGCAGAAACTGATATACCACGGCACACCTCTGGCAACAGAATGGCCTGAGAGAGACACGCTTTTGAGTATATGCAAATAGACTTTCTGCAGTTGAGTTGCCCATATGGAATAAGTCCATATCATGCCTACATAATTTACAGTTTCCTGGAGAAAAAAGTCTCCTGGATGACAAAATTAAAAGTCAATATGCCTAATCTTGCAAGGTACTAATCAGCTTCACATTCCTTTTAAATCAATGAGATTGTCAGGGGCAGCCAACAATTTGTGACAGTTGCAAGAATGCTGCTTTGAAGTTCTTGCTTTGAAATGCAGTAGCTGTAAGTTTTTGTTTCTTTGTATTTTGTAGTTATGCCTTTTTAACCAAATATGCAATTGTTGGACCACACATGGACAGCAGCTTGTCAGCGCTTTCAGCGATCCAATTTTACTGGAGCTTTGGGGCAAGGATCTCAAACCGTTTTCCTTGATCTACTACAGGAGTGGGGCTGGGCTACCAAGGCTTGACTGAGCAGTCTTCACAGAAAACATTCCTGAGCAAAGGTAGAAGAACAGCAGCTCTTTAAAGAGAAGAGAATTGACACAGCTCTGCAAAAAGCCCTGGCCTTTTAGTAAATATTCAAAACAAATCCTGGAGCTGAACTTTGAAGCTTTCGTAATAGCTCCAATCAGAAAAATAATATCACCAACACCACTTAGGCTGGTGTGAAAATAGATTTAGAACCTTCTATTTTATTTCTGTGCTTTGTCACTCCTCATTTACTGCAGTAGGCAAGGAAATTCCAATTAAATTAAAAGTACTGAGAACAGTTATTATGTTCAGTCTTGCCAATTACTGGATTGTACCTACGTCGCTTTGATTCTTCACCAGTCAGTCAAGACAGCTTGATGTCTACATTATACCTTCTGCTTATTAGTAGCTTGCAAGTGATTGAAAAGTCCAATTGCAAAGGACTAGATGTTCCCTCCCCACGTCTCCATACTGTGGAAGTCAGCAGCACACACAAAGCAGAAATGAAAAAGCCTACAAATAGCACAGGCAAAGGAAAAGTTAGCCACATAGCATATCCCATCCACTGTACAACTCCCCTGACACAAAAAAGGATGCAATGGAGAAAGGGAGCCTTCCCAGTGTTCTCAGAAATACCTGAGTAAAACTAATAGCATGTTTATGCAAAAGGCAGAGTAGCACAGATGTCACTTTCATTTTACAGATAGCCATTTTAATGTTTTTACTGTGTTGACCAGGGCAAAAAAAGTAGGTTTATATTTCAACTTTTCAGCTGCAGCTGAACATTCAATAAAATGTAAAGTCTAAGGAAAAAGCATGGCTTTTATACTTTAAATAGATTTTAATAACTCATATGCAGGACAGGATCAAAATATAATCTTCAGAAACATCACATCTCTGCATTCCTCCTTTTTTTTTTCCTCCATTTCCTTTCTCCTTCTCTTTTTCTCTTACTACCCTCCAGTTCCTCCTCTATCTGCATATTTCATTGCCATCTCCTCACCAATTCAACCCTCCTAACATAGACAAAATACTGCTGACCCCCAACAGAAGGGTTGGGGGAAGGGTGAACTGACATTTCCCAAAGCCACCGTACCAAATTTTCTTCTGGTCCTCTATCCTGAGAGTTATAATCACTTTGTATCTGGAAGTTTAGCATAGTATCCAAAGAAGGGAGAAACACACACGTGTGTGCATCTGGACTTTGAAGTGCACTCACACACACACACGATGTACCACACTAGCACCACTGGGAAGTCTAGATAGATTTGATGGCATAAACACATAAACATAATGGCATCCTCTCCAAAATTCAACCACTGTGTTTTCAAAGGCACTGCCATATGTGCTATACATATAAAGATACACCTTAAGACTCTGCAGAATTCAAAAATATTTTGCACCCATAAGCTTGAGTAAGATAGATATTTGGTAGCTCTGTCCTCCAAATTGTACTAGATAATTACCACTGTATTTACAATGACAACTTCAGTGTTTGCTTTAGGGATGTGTAGTACATCCTGAATACACTACTGACAGCTGCTTGTGTGCAGGTCATATCTGCCACCACCAGCAGCAGATCCATTGGGTACAAAATATCCTATTATGGTTTCTCTGACAGATAAAGTAGAAAATTAATTGTGGATCAAAAGGCTGTCTTTAGGACTCACTGCTTGCTAAAGTAATTGGTACACTTGTATAATGAGAAAAGGTGCCCAAGGTAATTTTTTATTTCAGTGTGAGTTTTGGAAGCTTTCACCTCTTCCCATATGAAATTGCAAAAAGGAGAAGAAAAGTGGTAAACTAACCCCTAGCAGAGGATAAAAAAAAAAATCAGTCCACCCAATAAAGAGGGCAATAGAAAAAAAAAAAAGGCAAGCTAATGGTAAAAAAACTAAAGCGCCACAAGAACAGTCAGAGAAATAACTTTGAAGACAAAACTTCTGAAGCTGAGAAAATGTCATAACATAAAAATCAAAGCCTGGACCAGAAACAGCAAGAATATTTACAGCTTAATGTGCTAACAGTCTCAATCCCAGCTAATTTAAGAACGATTCATAGCAGCTGGGTAAAGCAAAGCTATTTTAGATGGCTGTGAGAAATGGGCAAGAAATGTTGATTAGATCACTTTCTGGCTTAATATGCAGCCATTCTGCTGATATTAAGAGCAGTATGAAGAGAGGTTGTCAGCACTCACAAGCTCACAGGAGACATACACAGAATGAGACACAGTCAGCATAAAGGTGTAAAGGGCAATAGATTTATTTCTCATTTTCTGATTCCCTGAGGACTGTTGCAACATATAGAGAAAATTACCAGGAGTTTGAAAGAAGAGAAATAGTTACAGTTCTTCCATCCAAAGGAAATCCTAAAGGATTGCATAGGCTGTTCAGAAATAGCATTTTTCCAAAGAACTTTTCCTTCCCTGTAATCTTGAACAGGTTCCATCCAACTGCTACAGAAACAGAGGCTGATGGCACAGGAGGTAGATTAACTACTGATCTTGCTCATTGCTTTTGATCAGATCTGAAAAATTACCAAAAATATCTCAACCAAAGCCCCCAGATGAAAAAGCATAGTTTTGGAGCATAGTAGGTTACTTGCATATGGAATTTTGTTGGTCCAGAGTGACCTAAATGCAGAATACTTTGTCACTGCTTTGTTTTAAGAACATGACCATTTTTCTCACAGATCAGCGAAACAGTGGCACAAATAGAAGATTGGGGATTTTTGTGTTACCTTAACTACATATTCATTTCTGTGACATAAAAATACTACAAGCAGATTCAAGATTGAAGTGTTACTGACAGCAGTGGCAGCTGCTGTGTTACCAGTGAGAAGTGTGGGCCTGCACTGAAATACTAAGTCTGTAGCAGTCCAGGTTGAGGGAGTTTTATATTCATACTCCAAACTTCACAAATCTAAAAGCATTTTGCTAGATTTCTATAATTAACAGAAGCAATAAGAGTGACAATGTAAAGCAAGCTGGCAGACGTTAATAACTTACCCACACAGGAGGTTCCATCATTAGGTACAAAAGTTTGTTGACCATTGCTGGATTTGAAACCAGGCATACACATGCAGTAATAACTTCCCACTGTGTTTGTGCAGTTGGCATGCTCTCCACAAGGCTGAGTAGCATTTTCACATTCATTATCATCTGTCAAGATATAAATTATGGAGAAATATATTTGCATTTGCCGATTGAAGAAAACAGTAAAAAGTAAGCTTAATGTAGACTCTGGTATTTTATTTATATAAGTCACTAATGCTGAGCTGGCACTCTTGGTGTCAGTCTATACAGTTTTCCCATTGGCAAGGATGTAATCAGGTGTTCAGCAGCACTCTTCTGCTCTCATTCTGCGTGAGTCAAAAAATGAGAAAACCAGCAGGATACTGAAGAGAATGGTTTAATTGGATATTCGCTTGGAATAAACGATTGAGAAAAGTATATGTTCTGCCATGGTTGTATTTTGTAATATTCTTCTGCTATCCAAAAATCTGCAGATAGTCACACTGAGGATGCAGCTGGGAATTTAGAATCATTGAAAACAATACTCCAAAGGATATCAAGAAGTCACTCACTTTATTCCCTAACACCAAAGCAGGATCAATGTAGCTAAACTGTTAGGGGGGGTTTGTCCTGTTTTTGAAGACTTTCTGTGGTATTGCTTAGCAGTTCCAGACAACAAACTAACCAAGTTTGTCCTACTGACTGACTTGTGTCTTCCTGAGCATGACAGGGAGAAGACATACGATTTCAGAAAAGACACCTAAGGATGAGTTTTAGAAAGATGTTTCTGCTTTCTCATGGCCAGTGTTCTCCTAAGGACCTGACAGAGATAAGGTACGGGTAAGTAAAGTGCCGTGTAAACTAGAGCAGATTAAAATCCACCAAGAGCATGGTGTACATGGTACAGCAACGTAAAATATTGCAGGGATATATTTCTGCAATATAACTTAATTACAACCCCCAGTATAACCCTAGAACAGGACATTCAGATTTGAAGTCTGATGTGATTTTGAATGTTACTCAGTTGACTCAGAAATGCAAATATCAATTCAGAATTGCAGCATTCCTCAGGGGAGTTTGGGTTAACAGCATCAAATGGATCATGATCATTATAACTAAAATTGAATGCAATATAATGAGGAATCCAAGTATAAAAGCACCTTGCCAACACACACCAACTATATTTATTCTACAGCTTTGATATTGTCCTGGAATCAGCAGTACCAGTCCTTTTTTCTCCTTCTCTTGTAGTGCTGTGGTTGTGACTTTTTGATAACACTGATGTTTTTAGCTACTGCTCAGTAATGTTTAGTCTGACCAAGGAATTTCTGAATCTCATGCTCTACCAAGGAGGAGGGGAAGCCAGGAGGAAGCAGAGACAGGACACCTGTCCCAAACTGACCAAAGAGGTATTCCATACCACAGCATGTCATGCCCAGGATGTAAAAACTGGGGGCAGGGACCCAGAAGAGTCAGTTCCCTGCTGGGTCAGGCTGGGTATCGGTCAGTGGGTGGCAAGCAGTTATATTCTCTTCCCTTGCTGTTTCCCTTATCATTATTATTATTGGTGGCAGCAGCAGTGGTTTGTGTTATACCTTAGTTACTGGACTGTTCTTATCTCAACCCGTGGGAGTTACATTCTTTCGATTCTCCTCCCTATCCCTCCAGGAGAAGGGGGAGGAAGGAGGAGGGGGAGCTAATGAACTGCGTGGCTGATTTATGGCTGGGCTTAAACCATGACAGATATTCATGAGCATACAGCAGAAATGGTGCATGATTTGGTTAGTAAAGAATGCCAAAGTAAAACCAAAATAGTGTAAGTGGAATTGTGATAGGGAGGAAAAAATGTGGTGTTGGTCCAAGTTCCAAAAGCAAAGCATGAGAACATGAAAAATCCAGTTTGCCAGGTGGCACTGCAGAGCCCAGGCCCCAGGATACTTTTCAAATCTTGTTAACAAGGTCCACTTCTTTGAATATAATTTGTGTGTCTTTTTATATCCTTTTCAATCCCAGTTTGCCCCCAAACCCTGGCATTTCATGACCAAAAAAAAAAAAAAAAAATAAAATTGGGCTATTCTATTTTAGTTGCCAAGTAAACTTGGTCTTGGGAAAGTATTATAGATCCTAGAAAACAATATGAGTTGACTTTGGAAAGCTCATTGCATAGTAGCATGGAAGATGAGAAGTAGGACACTGATAACTGCAGGACCTAATTCCAGAGCTAAGGAGAGAAAAACTATATGTAAGAACTTTCTTTTTCAATTTGTTTTCTAGGAGCTTAACTACAGTCCTCAAAATCCAGCAGTATTACCCTTTTTCAGGTAGTCCAAAGATTTTATAAGCAATATTAAAATGAGTCATGCAGTGGTCATCAATAAATTCTTTACAATTATGCTTAGGTAAATTTACTGGATTATTGGCATTTTCCCTCAATATTCAGGACGTCTAAGGGGTTTAATGGTAGCTATATTGCCTTAAGAGGCTTACCTATTGAAAGCGCCTTTCACATAATTTGAGAAAGCTTCAGAACATCAAACAAGACTAACAGTACCTTACATTGCAAACACCTGAATTAATATTTTAAAGAGTTAAATTCATAAGGAGCTTTCTTTTCACTATTCCCATGGTCTCTAACACAATACTGAGAAGACCATGCTGGGGCATAATTTACTGGACCACATCCTGCTTCCATTTTAAATTAATGGCATAAAAGTCACTGATGTAAGTAGGCCCAGGGTGGTGCTCACTATGGAAAACTACTGGGTTAACGAGAAAGGGAAGTATGGAAGAAGTTTTCAAGAAAAAAAAAAAAAGGATTTTCAGATACAGTTTGACTAGATTTGTTCAATCCACCTAATTTCACATAAAATGTTTTACAAGATCAACAATGATGGCAAAATATCTTCTAGTTCTCTGTATAAACAATTTAAATTTTTTCTTCAGACAGCAGTTCAATATGAAGCCCAGGGACTTAAAGTAGTTTTACAAATTTTCCATTATTTATAATATTACTGAATTTGTGATTTAAATGATGCCATGAAGAAATAACAGGATTTATAGATGGAAAAATATGATTTTGTTTGAAAGCAAATTTCCTGTCTATGCTAAGAGGATACTTTAAATGACAAGGAGCATATAATTCACCTGCTTTTTTGCAACCTAATT
>JAOEHX010026132.1:0-10828 GCA_025448015.1 Bolborhynchus lineola | reverse complement strand
CAACAAGCGCTTCACCGGCCTCAAGCTCTTCGGGCGCAGGTGAGCACCGAGCGGGGCGGGGGGAGGTCAGGCCCCCGGGCAAGGGGTGGCCACGGGCGGCCGGAGCATCCTGAGCAGGGGCTGCGGAGCCGAGGGGCAGCCCCACCGCCGGGCAGCGGAGAGCGGCTCCCGGCTGAGCACAGGCGCCCGAGGGACGCGGGACGTGATGCGGGGACGGAGCGGGGGCAGTTCGCGTTTTCCTCCTTCAGACAAGTTGGGAAGCATCGCTCTCGCTGTGCGCGCTCTTCTCCATGGAGAAGTTGGAGCCGCTGCTCTGAAGGATTCGTTTCCACCCGCTTAGAACCTCGCGTCTGTATCCCCGCGCACCCCGCGGCTGGTTCCAGCTGCCGGCATCCCCGATTCCAGCTCTTGCGATCCCTGCGCTTCACTTCCTTCCTCCCCGGAGTCAGCCGCGCTCCCCACCTCCCGCAGCCTGGCTGTTGGCCTCGTGGGATTTGGGGGATTCTCAGAAGCAAAAGGGTGCCCCTTTCATCCGGAGCTGTGTAAGCACATTGAATAACTGAGGTCTGAAGGGGCCTCTCTGGTCTGAAGGGACTTGGGACTTCTCCTGGTCCACCCCAAAGCAGGGCTAGATTCGATCAGGCTGCTCATGTTGTGCTTTGAGTGTCACCAGGAGGGAGGCAGCTGGGGCTCCCTGGACACCTGCTCCTGTGCTTCAGCTCCCTGGGAATTCCCTTCTCCTTCCAGTACCTATTCCGTGTTTCCTTTGTTGTGGCCTGTGCTGTAGTCACTGTGCACCTGGATCTGGGCAGCGTCTGGATCACTTCTCTCTGTGCATCCCCATCAGGTTGCTGAACACATTAATAACATTCTGCCTTAACCTTCCCTTCCGCAGACCAGACCGCCTCCATTATCTCAGCCTGCCCTTGTATCTGATAACTGAAGTATCTTGGTGGCTCTGTGCTGAACTTCATAGCGCTCATCAGCATTGTTGGCATATGGGGGGGGGGACCTGAAGCAGGATGCAGTGCACCTGGGTGAGGAAAGGCCCCAGTTTCAACCTCTGCAGCCAAGCCAGAGCTGGGAGTGAAGTGCTTGTAAGGTCGCATCACCATAGAGCAGTTCTGTGCTCTGCTTCCAGGGCTGGTGGCAGTGGCTGCATGGAGCTCCTTGCAGGCTCTGCCCTGTCCCTAGTACTGCTCTGGTTCTCTCTCTGGCTCCCAGGGGGTCAGGCTGCTGTGACTGCAGTGTTTATTAGACCCTACACCGAGGGAAGTTCTCCATGTATGAACAACCTTCTACAGTGTGGATGCATTGGGGAGAGGCAAAGTGGGCTGGGCAGGAGGTGCTGAGCTGGAAGGGGTGATCACAGCTGCCACGATGGCTGAAGGTGCCCGTCGGGTTGTTGGCTTCATGGATGCTTCTCTTGCTCTTCTGTCCATCTCGGGATGACAAATGGTGCACCCGGAGCGGCGGAGTGAGAAGAGATTCCCACAGGCCTCAGTGAAGGAAGGGGCTCCCACACATGCCTATGGAAAGTGAGCTTGATGGGATGCCATGCAGGATAATTGGCAGCACACCACCGAATTCATGCCCACCTGAGGTTTGGAGCGGAGGACGGTGTGAAGTACCATCTCTTCCGAGGGAGCTGCGGGGGAAGGCTTTGCTGTGCTTTCTTTTGGTGAGAAGTACAGCCCCTACCTCCTGAATGCTTTCCAACAGCCACTGGTGAGGAAACGTGCATTCCCTTCAATCCTGGGCCTGGCTGGAAAGCAGGTCTAGAGGAAACTCGGGCAATGGGCAGGAGCTTGTGCACTCACAGCGTTGAGTCTTTGGAGAGCCCAGCTCCAAGGAGAGAGGTTCATAAGGTGGCCGTGTGCTGCTGGGCTCTGGCTGCAGTGACACCAGGAGGCATGGCCAGGCAAAGGACAGGTCTATAACATGGCAAAGAGCCTGTCTTGTCCCTGGGGCACGTGAGCCCTGAAGCCATTTGAAGCAAAGAGCTCTTGAGCTCCAGCCCAGGGCGGTAGGTTGGTCCCTTGTGTTTTGCAAGCGGGCTTATTCCTGTACCTTGTAATTGCCTTACAGGAGGGTGGAGTAATTGGCTCCAGAGCTGCCAGAGACAAGTGCACACAATACGTGCATCCAGGCCACGGATGGGTAATTCTTTTAATTGGGCTGATAAAGAGATTGGGGTTGATCAGATAATGGGTGGTTAGAATTAAATTTCCTTCCTAGGTGCCCCGTTTCTCGTGCTGTGAGTGCACAGCACGTTTCACCCTTTCCAGGGCATGACTGGGGAGGGAGTGTGAGTGCTGCGGACAAATTCCCTTTCCCCTGTGCTGGAGAGGTGGGATGCTGAAATGGGTTTTCCCTGGGGGCTTTAACGCATCCCCTTTAGAGAGGGGGTGTGTGATGGCCGGGTGCAGCAGCATCGGCAGGGAGCATGGTGGAAGCACCCTGCAGAGCGCATGTGGCTGAGTTTCTGGCTGTGGTCCCACATCAGGCGCGGTGCTGGAGGCTGCACGTGAGCCGGGGGGTGCCTGCACGGCCCCAGGGAAGCACTGTGGGTGGCACCGCGTGTGGGTAAACGGCGCTCGAGAAGCGGAGCTGTGCGCCCGCCTACATCTCTCTTCCACGTCGCTTGTCACCATCGTTCTTGCAGCTTGATGCTCACACCCGTGTGAAAGCCGGGGGAGATGTGATGCTGGGATGGCAGCACGGCCCTCTCCATCCCCTGCCTGCCCCAGTGCAGGGCTCTGGGGCTGCTTGCTCCTAGTGTGGGTGCAGTAGAGGTGGTGTAAGCCCCAGGCACCCCAGGGGAAGACCAGGCTCTGGTGAGGAGCATGAAGTTTGTGATCTGATGTTGGCAGGCACAGAGCAGTGCTTACCTCAGGAGAGGCTTTTTCACAAGGTACCTTGGTGCCAGCTAGCTGTTGAGCAATCCTCCTCCATCCATGCAGATTTCCTCTAGCTCAAACACTCCAGCCTCTCCTCTCCATCCTGCTTTACAGGCGATGGATGGGTAGCATCAGTTGGGCTGAAGCCAGCGGTGCTGGTGGGAGTCCCCAGCTGTCCCTGGGCTTGTTTTGCAGTGCAGGTTGGATGTGCTGGCAGAGCTGTTCCCACTGCTGCTGTGTTTGCTCTGGGCCTCCTGACCTCCCTTGAGCTTGGGGACTTCTGATCTCATCAAGGGGAAAAGGAAAGCACCTGGGCAGCCTCCAGGTGGAATGGGGCAGGGAAGGATCAGAGTGCAGAGCGTCAGCTGCTCCCTGGTGTGGTCCCTGCCTGCCTCCCCTCTCCAGCCCCAGGTGCCTGCTGGCAGCTCCATGGCCTTCCCAAGATCAGATCAGGGGCTGCCACATGCTGGAGAAGGTGTCAGGACCTTTAATCTGCTTAGGAGCTGGACCATCCCTTCCAGGAAAGCCTGCAATCTCCTCAAGGGGCTGGGAGGAGGGAGGATGATGAACCTCTTCCTTCCTTCAAGCAAAAGTGATGGGAAGGAAGAAGGGCAGTGCAGGGGTGGGGTGGCACTGCAAGCACTGTTCTTTGTGTGGAGACAGCGTTGAGAGGGGACAGGAGCAGCCATGGGTGCTGCAAGGGTGGAGTTTGGGTACATGGGTGCTCCTGTGGTCTAACACAGATGCTCCCAGGGTGAGGCCAGCGCTCTGCAATGGTGGGGATGCTCTTGTGGAAGGCAACCCGAGCTCTGGCCCACGGTGGGATGCAGTGTAGGGTTTCCTTCACCCGTTGCAGTGCCGTGCCCAGGTCTCCCCAGAGACCTGGCAAAGCCTCGCAATGTACCTTCCAGCTCCACTCTTGATGGAGCTCTGGTTTCTTTTTCCCATGTGACTCCGTGAGCTAAAGCTCGAGTTAGCTCTCAGCACACGTTCACTTGCTTGCTGGCTGTTGTACATGAGGGCTGACTTTGAGATGCTGAGCTCAGAAGCAGAGCAGGGGCTGCAGTCTGGAGCTCGCAACCCATCCCTTTTGGAAGAGGTGGGGAATGGCAGGAGGTGAATGGCTTCTGCTGAAGACTTTTGGAGTTCGGGACTCGGGTGCAGGACTGACTCGGGGACACAGACAAGGTGTGGAAATAGAGCAAACCTGTCCTGCTGGTTCTTGAGCTGGCACCAGGTTCTAAGGGAATAAGTGGCTCTGTGATCCCGAGTCCAGCGGCTTTCCCCAGGCCAGTTCTCCAGTATTACAAATGTAATAAATACCCTGTGTTTCTGTTGCAACTCGCAGGCTCAGCAGCTGCTGCAGTCTCTCTTTGGGAACTTGGAGGCTTTATTCTCATTGGGATGTCAGGTGGAAGGCGAAGCTCTGCCAAGCGATGAGGCTTTGCTGGCCAGGCCAGTGCCCAGCGGGGTTGGAGTCCTCCTGTTGTACTGGATGCATGTGTTAGACCCAGCGCTGTTCTCCTGTTTAGGGGTTGATGGCCTCACTTTGTAGGTAACTGTAAGCTCTGCTCCCACGGGAAACTCTTCCTCATCACACCAGGGACTGACTGAGAGGACATCTTCCCAGTCCCTGCTGGCCCAGACAGTGGGAGTTAATGTGCCTCCTGCCCAGCCCTGCCTGCCGGGCAGGTTGTGCAGCCTGAGCTAGGCTGCCAGTTCCAGTTTCTGCCTGTGGACGTGGCTCCCACACCTGGAGCAGCCTTTCCGAGCTTTGCCCATCACTGCTTTCAGCCGTTCCCAGCGGTTCAAGCATCCTGCGTCTCAGAGGAGCCCCGCCAAGGGAGCGGTGGGAGCTGGGGATGTGTCTTCGGGGGACTGAGAGGCGCTGCCCAAGATGTGGTAGCAGTGGTGAGGGAAGCGCTGCTCCAGGGGCAGATGGAGGTCTGCCTGGAGGTATCTCACCCTCTGGCTGTGTCCGGTCCTACCCCCGGGGACAGGGAGCAGCCTGGGCTCCGACACATGCTGTGTCTCTGCAGACAGTCACATGTCTCGCTGGCTGTCCCAGGAAGTCAGTGCCTCTAACCAAGAGCCGGTTACAGAGGGTTTTCCCCTTGTTTTGGTGCAGCTCAGCTCCCACAGGAAACGTGGGTGCCGGAACAGCCTGTCCCTTGCTTACACCCTGCAGCTCAGGTGTGGATGCAGAGCCAGAGAGCGGGGGACTCCTTCCTGCCTGCTCCTGCATGGCCGGGGGGTTCCACCTCCCCTCTGGTGGGATGAGGATGGAGAGTCACAGTTCACAAGTACCTAAGACAGCTTGGAGCCTCTTCCTGCAATCCTGGCCTCCTGTAGCCTGGAATGGGAGCAGGGAGGCTGTGGCCGGCCGCGTGCCAGCCCCTCTGTGTGAAAGTTCCCTCTGGGTCAGATCATCTGTATCTCGTCCTGCCTCGCTGCCCAGCCCCAGCCGGGAGCCTCTCGAATCCAGTGCTAAGCCTCTTAGTGCCCAAGCCTGAGGTCACCACGCATGGGGACGTGGCGCTTGGCACTCTGGCGACAGGCACCCGGCAGCTGCTGCTGCTGAAATGTGTGTGTGGGGGCTGTTTTCTGCAGGGATTTTGCAACCATCAGAGGCTGGCAGATGGCAGGATTAAGAGGCAGTGGGGCTCCTGTGCTGTGAGAGCTGCTGCGGGGCACAGAGGTATCTCACTCCCTGGCACAGCTGCTGGTTGCACTGGGGCCAGGAGATGCTCCGGCAGAGGCTGCTGGTGAGGATGCTCCTCCTGGGCTCAAACAACGGCATTACCTACCCATAGTTTTGTTGTTTGAATGACAGAGGAAGTATTTGTGGCAGGGGTGGGTGTCAGAGGGGTCCCAAGAAAGGTGCTGCCCCTTTGTGCTGGGGTACCAAGGCCTTTGCTCCCCAGCCCCTGGCTGGCTGTGTGTTGTGGCATGCAGGTCTCAGTGCCCACACGCAGAGGCTGGAGGGTTGGGAGCAGTGGAGCTGCCCTACCCTCTCCGAGCAGTGCTCCTCAGTGCAGGCCTTGAGCAGTGCCTTCATGAGCTATTTGAAATTCAAATCCATGCCTGGACCCAGACACTGAGGTAAAGCTGCAGGAGGCAGGAGATGGGAAGGAAGCAGAGCTCCTTCTGTGCCAGCCTGGCCCTGGTCCCTGAATCGTGCTCCCTGTGGAGGTGCATGGCCCGGGCACCCTTAGGTTCTTGTAGCCAGGTGGGTCGGGCTGGAGTTGACTATGGACTGGGACAGGTTCATGTCCCAGAAGTGTGATGCTTGATATTCACTGCCTGGCTCCAAAGGAAGAAACAGCCTTCCTGACCCCAGCAATATAGGCATGTTGCCTGCACTGACCTCCATGTCTGACAGCAGGGACAGTGATGCACGTGCCATTGAACACACTGGGGTCTGCAGGCACCAGGGCCATTGGGTGTGGGGTGGAGGGATGGCACCGGGCAGCAAAGCCATGGATGGGGAGAGCGGTGCTGTGCGCTGGACAGCCAGGCGTGTTCATGGGGAGGGCTTGCTGACCACTCTCTTTGTGTCCCTAGACTCCACCTGCCCCACAAAGGTGTGTTCTCTTGTCTCCCGGGCAGCCAGCCCAGCCGATGGGGATCCAGGAGGATAAAGCACCGTCCGGCGGTGTATAAGTACGTGGTATTTTTCTTGGCTTGCACAGGCTGTGCAGTCCCAGCAGCTGCCGCAGCGTTTCTGCTCGAGAGCTCTCCTTCCTCCCTCCCACGTCTCACCCCACGTCACCCTCTTGTGTCTGTACTAACCAGGCCACCAGAAGCCAGGCTGCCTGCCTGCTGCCTGCGTCACTAACCTTGTTCTAGAGGGCAGCTCGCTGCTGGACTTTCATCGGCTAACACGGCAGCCCCCGTTGCGCTGGTGTTTGGGGTGAAGGTCACTCGAGGTCTTCCTCCTCTGTGTGCTAACCGGTGTGGGCATGAGGGCCGTAGCGCCTATACCCTGTGCATGCTGAGTGCTTTGAAGACCTAAGATGACAACAGTGAGAGGGTGGTTTAGCCAAATGGCTGAAGCAGCCTGAAGTTCAGTAGGGCTGGGGTTGACAGACATGGTGGGAAGGCAGGGCTTGGGTGAGAAAACAGGGCTCTAGAGGTAACCGTACATTGCTAGGATGTAGTTGCTGTGTGGAAGCCAATACTTAGGCTCCCATGGTGGTGGGAGCTCAAGAGTGCTCCTAGGGAGATGTGGATGTAGGGACGAGTCCCAGGCTCTGTTCCCTGGCTTCCCTGTACCATGTTTTGTGGAGCAGCACATCCGCCTGGTCAGGATTTGGCTGCACTTGTGTGAGTGCCATGCAGAAGTGCTGCAGTGGCAGACCCCCACTGAGGACTGAGGCTGCTGCTTCCTGGCTTCTGCAGGATGGTGGCTCTGGGTAGCAACCCATCTGCACAGCGTCCTGGGCTTTTCAGGTTCCCCTCTCGGTCTCCAGCTTGCCCAGCCTTGTAGACACAAAAGGTCCATGTCCCATTCTGCTTGAGAGTCCTGTGGTTGGAGGTGTTGGTGTGAAGTGATGTGCTCTGCAGAGGGAGGCAGATAGGTTTCGGAGAGGTCCAAAGGGCCGTGGGTTGAACACCAGAGGGCACGGTCGCTCTATGGAGCTCCTGAGTGCTCTGCTGAGCTCCTGTGTGCTCTTGCTGTGCAGCTCCAGCCCATGCCCTGGGGCTTGCTTCAGCTGAGTGTTGTGGCATGCTGGCCTTTGTCCTCGCTACAGGTTTTGCTCTCCTTTCTTCTGCAAGGGAGGGCTTTGCAAAGCATCCTTATGGATTTCTTCCGTGCTGCCATGGTGAAGCAGCCGGTGGCCATCTCGCTGCTGCATGGGCTTGTGTGTCCTGGTAGCACTCAGATACACACAGTGGCACACACCCAATCTCTGCCCTGGGTGCTCCAGTGGCCTCCGGAGCATCCACGGGCACCCTGTGGAGTGGGAGCAGAGTGAGCTCACCCTGCACTACCAGTCTGCAGTGAAGTGTTAGCCTGTTCTGGGAAGGGAGAAAGTGGTCTGCCCTCCTCCCTGGGAACTCCTCTCCAAAGGATGATGGAGAAAAGAGTGTGTCAGTGGGGCTGCAAAGCTGGCAGATGTGGGAGTGTTAGGATGAGAGAAGAAAGGGAAGCATGTAAGAGCAGATATGCTGAGAGCATTTAGAACAAAAAGGGTGGAGGACAAAAACCAATCAACTTCTCTTCCTGCCCTTCCATTTGTTGCACGGGGACAAGCTGACATTTAGCAAAACCGAGAAGTGGTAGATTTAACATTGCTAAAAGGAGTTACTTTGATTTTGACTTGAGTTGGAGAAGAGAAAGACTTGGTAGCTCACTGCCATGAGGTGGAAAAGAGAAACCAAAGAGTAGGCTTGGTATCAGGAGCAGGGTCACAGTTAAACCAACAAATGCCTTTTGGGTGGCAAGTTGGCACGTGCTTTGCTTAGTCACAGGGTCACGATGAAGGCTTGGGACGCAGAAAGAGGAGGTGTCTTTCCTGTTTTAGCCTCATACTGTGTGTGTGGGAGAAGATCACTGGGAACCGGGTGTCTTGGGGATGCTGAGCAGTGCTCCCCCTTGCAGACACCTGCAGGGGCTGCCCCTGATGCTGTGGTTTCAGGTGCGTGGGACCAGAGTCTTCTCGCTTGGAAAGCCTTGAGTGTGGCAGGGGAGCCTCTCGGCTCGAAACAGAGGTTTCTGCTTGACCGCAGCAGACTGAAACCTGTGACAGCAGCACGGGGACACAAAGGTCTCCCTTGCTACCCCTCTGCCTGTGTGCGTGTTTGCATGGTGAGGGCTTAGTCACAGGGGGAAGGAGAACAGCAGCGGGAAGGTTTGCCTGGCTTGGCTTGAGGAGAGCGCTCTCGGGCTTCCCACTGCCACTGCCTCCAGGAAAAGGGACTTGGAGAACCTGTAACCTGGTCTCTTGCTGCTCTGCGTGACTTGGAAAGGATTTTGAGGCCAGCTAGAATCCACCCTAGGCATCCCTCTGGACTGTTCCCACTTGCAAGCCTGGGTCCTTCTGGCCCAGCAGGGAAGTGGGCCAAGGTGGATGGGGCTTTGAGCACCCTGCTCTAGTGGAAGGTGTCCCTGCCCATGGCAGGGGGTTGGAACTGGATGAGCTTTAAGGTCACTTCCAACCCAAACCATTCTGTGATTCTGTGATAAGCTCCCTTGGCAGGAGATGGGTCTGGGGAGGAGCCACACTAATCTCTTATGAGGCTTCTTTGCTCTGAACTGGCAGCTAGTTAGAGCATGATTTTAATTTCCTCTTTGATAGAACATCCTGCTCGTCCCACTAAGTGGGTCTTAACAGCGATGGACTGGGGACTGTTCCTGGGGGCCCTTCCATGGCTTCTCCTCCTCCTGTGGCTGTGGCCTGCACCGTGGCTGCCCTGGGGCTGTGGGAACAACAAGAGCTGCTCAGTTCTTGATGGCAGCTGGCCCTTTCCTGGCACTGGGAAGGGAAATCCAAAGGACACACAGGAAGCAGAGCCCTCCATCCTTCAGCAGCGGCTGGGTCTGAGGGCGGGCTGAGCAGGGGTGAAGATCTGCCTGCCCCGAGCATCTCCACCTCTTCCCACCTGGTGCTGTGAGAAAGGAGCTGAACCCAGAGCAGCAGCTTGGGCTGTGGAGGGGTTTGCTCACATGTCCTCACCCACCTCAGCTCCTGCTGCTTTGCAAAGGCCACTCGCTCCTGCTGTGACAGAGGTGGCCGTGGCAGGGGTAGCTCAGCCTTTGGGCTTCTGGTTAATGGTTTCCTGTGAACCACTTTCAAGATACGCATTGGGGAAGGCAGCTTGGTTGTCTTTGCTTTCACTGTGCTGATAGCCACATCCCTGATGCTTTCTTATGATCTGTGGTCTGTCCCCATGTCCTGAGGAGCGCTGGGCATGGTCTACACATGCTCCTACGCGCAGAGGAGAACAGCTCCCTGTCTAACTTTAGCCATGACATGCAGGCAAGGGGAAGGGGCAGGCAGGAGGAGGCAGGGTGTGAAAGGACGGGGTCTCAGCTGCGGCTCCCTGCAGCCATGTGCTTGGCTGTGGCTCCCATTGCCAGGTAGATGGCCAAAATAACAACTGCTGGTGACTCAGGCCATGCAGGCACCCTGGAGTGTGACCCCCTCTCTGCTCTCTGTGAAGGCCAAAGTGGATGTGTGTTCTGTGGCCCCAAAGGGGAGCTGGGCTATGTTTGGGCAGGAACGAGTCCCTGGGGATGCCTGGGGGACCCAGATAGATGCGAAGCATGACAGGGAACTCCGCAGCTTAGCTGTGAGAAGTCCCATGGGAGGCTCTCATGCAGCAACAAGGGGAGGTAAAAAGCTCCTGAGATGCCTGTGGAGCTGGCCCAGACCAGACACAGGAGTAAGTGACCTCCTGTGCATGAACACAGGCTCTCCATGGCAGGTAGCTTGGCTTTCATCAGCCGCACAAACCCCTTTAGCAACGCGCCGAGGAAGCAGGAGAGAATCCCCTCCTCCGTGTGTTCCTCCCCTCATCTCTCGCTCCCCAGGAGAAGCGCAGTGGCATCCCTGGATGCTCGGAGGGCGGCTGTGTGCTGGGGGGGACCCCTCTCTCGCAGTGTCCGCTCCGCTGCGGTCGGGCTGTTGGTGCGGAAGTGCTGTTGGTTGGCGGAGGAGCGCTCTCGGGGTGTGTGCGGAGCCGGGGGGCGGAGGGAGAAGCCGAGCGCTCGGTCTCCAAACTAGGACTGGGCCGGGGAGGGCTCCCCCGGCGCTGCGCTGCCATCGCCGCCGCTCCGCACCCGCGGGACCCCGCGCCCATCCGGACCAGGTCGCGGGGCTTCGCCCCACGCTCTCCCCCTCTCTGCTCTTCCTCCTCGTCCCGCATGTTCGCTGCTTTTGTTCGTGCCGGGTTGGGGCGGGGGGAAAGGAAAAGTGCCGGGG
>JAOEHX010026131.1:0-15433 GCA_025448015.1 Bolborhynchus lineola | reverse complement strand
ATTTTTAAGAACACCACTCCAAAAAAAAAAAAAAAAAAAAAAGGGGGTGAGGGGATTGGGGTGGGAAGGAAATCAGAAGAAAACTATCACAAACATCTGAAGACTGTACTTATTGACATAGAGAAAGAAATCAAAATCATTCCCCTGACTAAGACTCCCTTCCTTTCCTTCCAAATGATTTAAGCACTGGTCTTCTAAATGCCCGTAGACCAAATCTTTTTAAAGATAGTTCTGAAGCAGAGACAGACAGTGGCAATGATATTCAGAAGTTCCAGACTACACTTGTTTCAAAGTTAGTATTTAAGCACTTCTGAGAATCTACTAAGCAAGCCTTTACACACCATAGATAATTTCTTATGCAAGTCACTTTTGAAAAGGAAACATAGGTTCATAAAAGGAAATAAGTATTTTTCAATTTTCCCCATTTCCTGAATGTCACAACAGAAATGAAGTCATTTGGCTCTTCCCTTTTTGATCTGTTTAAAATGCTACTCAAATTTGTACATTTTCGTGCAAACAGCTATTTCTTTAATTCTGTAAGGGAGATAATGAGGACTGATTCCTTTGTAATTCTGGTGTGATATTTTTTGTGGGTGGTTTTCAAAGCACACGGTGCGTAATTAGGGATAATGCTGAGAGTTCCTTTGTTTTGTGGTGGATACCAAATTTTTTAAAAAAGATTGGGCTTTGGTTGGTTGGGTTGTTTTTCAAAGTAATTGCTATGTGACTGGATATGAAGTGGAGTGGGAATTGACGCTCTTATTCACTTCTGGGTATTTACAGTTTAACATGACAGTATCTGATTTTAAACCATTTCATCCTGCAGAATATTTAGAGAGAAGGATTTTCTTCAACCCAAATGGAAATGGTTTAGGAAAGAATGGCAATTATGAAACAGATCACTGCTCAAATCTTCCTGCAGGACAACTGACATAAGCCAGCAAGAGCCACTTGTGAACTACAAAAAAGCAAAATCTGAGTAAAAAGTGCACTGCTGTACAGCAGTATCATTTCACTGTGCATATAAGAGAATACTGAAAACAAAGAGTTCTTTTCAGTTTCACTGAAACATGAATGTATTCAGCAGCTTTGAAAATTAGGATAACACTGACTGAATGGTTTGTGCATAATTATTATGAAAAAACAGGAAATACTAGACAAAAGCAAAATATGCTTTTGTCGAAAAAAAGACCCTACTATCATGCTCATGTGATTTCTCTGCACAGCAGTACAGCAACAAGTGTCTTATGAGCAACTCTATAAAATGTGAAATCAAGTATGCTGTTAATGATTTCAATGCATTCTTTGCAAATAGGTGTAATCCTAAAATGCTTTTATTCAAAGATCAGCAGAATGGAGAATATACTATACATGGAATAATAATGTATTGATTTACAATCTTGTTCTAGCTATAGTCGCAGTTCACACCTTTACTGTGAAGAAAAAGTACTATATAATTCCAGACACTCTTCAGTTCATCTATGCAACTGGTTATATGAACACCTAATAAGACAACATAGGAAACTGTAAATAACTGGTTCTGCTATTGTGTAAAACTAGCATGTAGCCCATTATTTGTGAAAGATGCTCTAGATCATTCATCATATAAGGACCATATTCACTCCTTTCTGTTTTATTTCCTTCTCTTCAGTTTCCTTTACTTAATTTTTTTTTTCTGATTCATTTTATTTAAACTGAGAAGAAAAGAATAAAGCTCTCCAATCAATATTTTCCAGATATATAAAATGATATTGATGAGTATCCTTTCCAGTCCTGGAGAAAACAGGTTTTAATAACTACCTTCACATACATACCAAACAGTGAGCTCTACAGTCCACAGCTTGGATATGTTAGTTAGCATTATAATTTTTTTCCATGACATTTAATGAATTCAATTTTGTTTGATAGCAGCCAAAGAACTATCTAAACACTGCTCTCCTGGAAGATTGCACAGACCCTGAAATAGAAGGAAAGTACTGTTAGCCTGACAGATAATATAACTTGATCTTGCGGGTAATACCTATGCAAATAATGTTAAAACAAATTCTGTAACACTAAATGTTAGTAAGGCATAGCACATACTAAAAATTGATTGCTTCATTCTTTTGTCAAAATTTAAAATTAACCTCTTTATGTTACTTACTCATTGTTAAGTTGGCTTGGAAAGTCAAGAAAAAGCTTGTTTCTTGTATATGCTACCTTATGAATATTATATTAGTGGAAAATTAATTAAAATATTCATAATACCCCAAAGTTTTATTCTAAACACAGTGTTCATTGGAGTCTGACTTAGCCTACTAAAGGACCAGACCTTTTCTCAAAGCTCTCATACTATTTTTTCCTTATTCATAAAACAGCCATGGTATGAAGACTCAATTATTTTAATGTAAAGAATATAGAAAACCAGTTGAGATTTTATTTGAAAATCAGTATCATCCATACAGTTACAAGTTACCAGCAAATCCCATGCACTTCCAGGACTTTTTGGCTTAGGAAAGATCTCCCATTTTTTTCAAATTTCCCTTGAAACATATTAAAGTACAAATATTCCTGTAACTGTTACTTTCTCTTTTTGGTACAAGCTGAAAACCTGTTCCTTTCATTTAGAGAAGAAACCTCTCCAAAGACTGCGATACATGTATTCCATGTATTTCACAGTATCTGAAATACAAAGGACCTGCCCAACTATGTCGACACAACAGGCAGGAATAACTAAACACCAAATCTATTTCAAATATGTAAGAACACAACTTACATTGCCTTCTCACTTGAGGTTTATGTTGAGTTACTAGCCAAACAGACAATAAAGGAACTTCAATAAATAGAAAAGAACAAACACCACCACCTGAGAGCACACTCCTGAGACTTCCTGCACACTATCCTTGGGTCTAAATGCTAATAATGTAGCACATACATTTCTCATCTTAAACTGACAGACAAATATATATATACTAACAAATTATTTTGTTGATGTTTCATAATATCTCCTGAGGAGCTTTCAGGACTGGCCCACTGACTCAATAGCTTAAATGAAATTATACTGAATCAAATTTTCATAATTTATCCACCATCTAGATTAAAAGATTTCCTTCCACAATCTTAAACTGTTAACAGATTATTTGGAATCTCACATGCATTCTTTTATTTTCCAGTGTATACTGTTAGTTTTTAAAAGCTTGCCAAAGTTTTTTTCCATTTTATACTAGTCCCACCAGACTTCAGAGCCTCATCCCCACATTGAGACACCAGTATAGTATCCAGCCAATAATTCTGCCTCTTTAAAAAAGCTTTGTTACCTATGTGAGCACTGTCATTCAGTGGAAGAGTTGTGTTCTTTTAACATTTTCAACAGAAGCATCTGCAGGTCAATATTTTATATCTGTAAAGTTTTACACACACAATAGTTGCGACTAATTTCTAGTGAGAGGACCCAAGAGTCAGAATGGGATCCTGTTGCATGAGGGCAGGGTCTGAAGCTAACTCTGTCCATGTGCTTCCTGAGATTAGAGAGACAATTCCATAAAATTAAACCAAAGATTGAACAGACGATCAACAGAGTGAAGTTAATGAGATATGGTTTAAACTTGATGTAACAGAAATACAAGGACCACAAAAAGGCTTTCATGGCTAGGCTATTTCAAATTTATTACCATAGACAGGCAGTGAGTAGTGCGTACTGCATGTTATTTCTGTGGACAAGAGGCAGACTGTGAATGGGGGGCTGGCGAAGCAGGGCAGCTGACATAGAACAGCGTGTTTGCAAACAAAAAAGTTACAAGCATACTAAGCTGACTCAAAGTTGTTTTATATGCAAGAAAGGACCAAAAATCCTCTCTGCCATTAAACAGGTTATGGAGCCATATGATTTTTGCCATAAATATCTCCTGTTTGACACCACACTAACAGTATGGCATGTACAGTTTGTATTCCGGTACTTTTCAGGTGAGGCTTCTGTCTCCACAAGAGGAAAGAAAAAAAATGAAAAAAACAGGCCCACTAAGTGCATATCAGTATGCACTTTCAAAGCCATGCAGATGCAGCTGACAAATCCAAAGTCTAGAAAGGAACATCCAAAACCTTGGGAAGTTTCTTAGACTTACAGAAAACCAGTACCAGAAATGCAGCAGGAGGAATCTTACTTGGGATCTGAGGCATCCATGCAGGATGAAATACAGATTTTAGCACCTGGAAGGAGTTTTATAGAGCTGGTTATGAACAGAAAACTTGTATTTCACAAAGCAACAACCAAAATCCTGTGTGCCTGAATTGACTGCTTTGGGGCCAGGATGTCACCCACAGGCTGAAACAAGAGTCGGATAATGCACTGAGAATATCAGCAATGGTGAACAGACACAAACCCCCCAGGAGTACCTTCAGTGAGATACATTCTATTCCAAAATGCAGGCTAAGTTCACGCCAGAATTGTTAACAAGGCATTGGAGGTGAAAAATATGCCAAGTTTCTCTTCATTGTAAGGAAGGTTCCTTATTTTTGCCAATCAGCTCATGGTATAGATTTCTGTTCTGTGATCACACTTGTCATACTGACAATGCCAAAAAAACCCAGATGTGACAGAAATTCAAAGAAAGATATAATTTCTCGAATGGCAACAACAGGAAAAGGAAAAAGAAATAAAACAGAGTAAAGGGGGAAAGAGAAAAGGGGGAGAATCTTCTGTCAAAAAATTAGAAAAGCCTGCTTTAATGGTGGATGCCATCAACAAATTCAGTCCTCTGAGAGGGTTGTGACTTAAAGTATCATCTACACAAGAGCCAGAAATCTCACAAGGAAAAAGAAATCATCACAGAAGCAGCAAAGGGCAAAAGTATGCAGTTTTCTACCACTGAGAAACAGACAGACTAGCCATTAGGGAAGATACTTGGGGTGAAAGAAATAGGTACACACACAGATACTTTGAGCAGAGCAATTAGATAAGGATCCTACAGGTATGAGAGTTGTAAACCAGTAGGAAAGCACTTGGCTAAGATGAAGTGTCATCACCACACACAGCTCCATGGCCGGCTGATTTTGAAGAGGCTGGATCTTGTTGAGCTGCTATTCTGAACTGTCTATCTATTACACAGCAGCAAGAGCTGAGGGCTATGAAATGTGCTCACTCAGGGGAAACAGTCAGTGCCAGTCTTATTAGAAGATGGAAGTACACATAGGTGGTAAGCCAAACTGAAGTAATCAATACCAAACTCAAAGTGACTGAATGTATTTACACAACAAACTTCTATTCTGTGATACTTTCACTTGAGCTTATTTACTGTCATTGGAACAGTGAGACTCAGTAACTTACCCATGGTGGAGGCAAAGTAAGGGGTAAAGTATAAAATGAAATTAGAAGAAAGCACCTTACCTACTTTTCAATGTGTTTGAGAAGCATTGGTTTGATTGGCACTTTTTTGTAACTAGGCAAAATACAAATATTGATTTAGTCCCAAATATTGTTTGATTCACAAACTCCAAAGACATTTGTTTATGTTTTAAGAGATTTGTGTATGTCCATACTATCAGTATAAAAAGATAGGAAACAGAAAGAGCAAGTGGTAAAAACCTTAGCTCCTGGAATACAAACTAGATTTAAAAGGAACTAAAAAGAGGCTTAATAAGTATGTGTAAAGCTAGCAAAAAATTTATGGTCCTGGAAACTACATATGTTCTCAGGAAAGGTAGCTTACCTTCCTATTTCTTCACCCCCTCATATACCAACACTACTTAAAAGAGTAAAGTCAAAGTTCTGAATGAGAAAACAGCTGGGTTGTTGTTGACTTCATGAAAATCAACAGTGTGCTGTGTCACCCTGTACAAGTCACCCAAGCATCTATGGGCTCACAGTACATGAGTATGTTAACTTGAAACACCCAGCACACAAAGGTAAGTTACCATATTTGGAGGTGCAGCCAAACAACTGCTAAAGCAGTTTCCCGAAATTGTAACAATATTAGAGATTAATGCAAAAATATCTTTTTTTGACATTAAATAAAAAGAGCATTATATATTAAAGAAAAAAAATACTAGGTTTTGGAGCACACTCTCAAACTCAGCAAGACATCACATAAGAATCACTTAAGGAGAACAAAAAAATCTTAAGTTTATTCCTTTTTAAGAGGTACCAATATATTGACAGAGATACGAATAACTATGAATTTGCCATCCAGTATCAGAATTAGAATATTGAATATTGCTGATGGATTATGTTTTTCCAAGCTATTTAGATAATTAGACACACTAAGTTTAGAGCTATTTTTGCAGTAATAATGGACTTGTTTTGTTGTGGTCTATTTAACAAACTGTTGGACAGTTTTTCTAAAGCTTGTTTACAGTCCTGTACATCCCAGCTTTATTGATATTCTGTCCTTTGGATTATAGTGTCATGCCAGCAACACCCCTGAAATAGCTCAAGACAATATAAACCTCGCTTTTCAGAGCTTCTATAATAAATCAGACTCTAATAACTCTTTAGATCCTTCCCAAATTGAAAAATGGCATATTATGTTAAATAGCTTTCTGATTTGATATCTCACACACGTGTGTTTGGAGAACCCTACATATAATGGCTTCCATTGAGCACACTGTTTCAGAGCTGGCATTAATTAAAATTATTCAAAATTATATGTAACCTTAAATCATGTATAGAGCACCCTCCAAAGTCATAAAGAAACCAAACAACATTTAGATATCTTCAGTATCAATGCTTGTAAATAACATGTTTAAATTTAGGTACATATGTATATGAATAACCATACCAGGCAAATTCTTACCATTTCACTGAGTCAGCTTTTTAAGATGCAGCATGTATTGTACTGAGGTCCCCCTGGTTTCGACAGTCTAGTATCACATCAGTCACATCAATCCATGCATTTACACTACCAAAGAAGGAGCGTGTGAGGTGCCAGACATCCTCAACTTCCAGCACAGTCTGAGGAAACATTCTGTACCTTGTGCAGTCAAATATTTCATCCCAAGCGCATAATCAGCACTGAAACATGGAAAGCTTTAAAGAGAAGCATTTATACAGCTTCACACTTTCTTGTGCTTAGTCAAAACCTGATTAAGTGATCGAAAGAACTGTCTACCCTAGGTGCATCAAAAAACCTTACCTGATACCAAAATCTCATGCATAACATATGCATATGCATGCAGACTCTTGTTTAAGACATACATATATATATTTGTAGTCATTCATGTTGTCTGGTTGCAACAAAAATACACAAAATTTGCACAGCATTTTTGAAAAACTTCAAACACTTAACGTGACTATCCTTGAAAGGTAAAAGCCATTTAAAATCATGTCTTTGTTGTTAACATGTTACAAGTGAATAAAATCAAAATATGAAATATAACAGAAAGAATTGTAGAATTACATAACTAAACAGTGCTTCTTTCCTTCTGGGTACCATTATCCGCAATGTGCAAATGTATTATGCAAAATAACATTAAAACAGAATCTGCATTTTACCCTTGGGTTCATTCACTAGTTGAATTATAGAAAAAGAAGTTAATTTAGGATGAAAATAAAACGTAAAAAAATATTTTTTTCATATTGTCCTTCAAAGATCAATCCAAACAGAGACTTGAAAAGAACAGAATGTCTATTTCAGCATAGGTCCATTTATATCCCTGCTTTTCATTCACATCGCACATCCCAAGAGTCCCGTAAAGACTGTTCTCCTGCTTCGTTTAAAAGAGAAAAAAAACCCTCAACCATATTCTCAATGAAATTCGTTACTGGAAAATATATAAGAGCTCTGAATATCTTAGCTTTGTATTTTATTTCCAAAGTTACAATTATGTGGGTTGGAAAGGATTACACAGTACTGAATCACCTTATGCAACCAAAATTTTTGATGAATTTCCATTGTATATTCTATTTATAATCCCAAGATACAAAATTGCATCTATGCCTCATCTTTTTAAAGTTGTTTGGTTTTTGGTTTTTTGTTTCAGGGTTTGGCTTTTTTTTTTTTATTAATCCTTCATGCAAATTAGAAATGAAGATTTATTTATTTATTTCTAGCATTTATCCAAATCAGCTTTGCTGGTTTATTCTTGTATCTTACATTTAGCTTGAGATTCATTTTCTCCGGTGATTCATGTTCTTTGTCTGCATCAGCTTTGCTTCTTAAAGCTATGCACTGACTAGGCGCAAGACTGGGATTGCAGGAGTTCATTCCTGTGCCTTTATTGTACAACGCTCTTCTGTAGGTGGCAATTAAACATTGCATAGCGTGAAATGACACTCAGCTCCCTAAGGGGCAAACCTCAGTTTTGTCCTTGCATTACCCTTGAGTCTCCAGGAAAAAACTGAGATGATGCATATGAGAACTGTCATGCTGAGCATGAGATTGAACAGTGGTTTTGGTCAATTTAAGCAAGGATTTCACTGGACAACCCTGCCCTGACTTTTTGTGTCCTTCCCCTGGGCTAGTACTGTGCTTTTACAAACACATGGTGATCTAGTTCATCCTCACATCAGCCAAACCTCCCTCCTCAGTAATCTGCTGATTATACCATACCCTAAATTTTTTCCACAGCCAGTCATTAGTTTGCCATTCCTCAGGAAAAAAAAAAATACAGAGCCTAAAGGCAGAAAAAAAGTGAGGCAGACCATTCCAGGCTTGGTGACCCTAAGGGTCCCTTAGCTTCCTCTAAGCTTGTTTGCACTGGTATCCCGAGGCAGCACTTGAGATGGTCTTCAGCTGCTCACAAGAGAGCTGTGTCTCCAGAAGCACAGAGCATGTGACAATTCCAGAAGCGGGCCAGCAGAAAAACACCAGGGACAGAGTCAAAGCCACAAGCGTACCAATCCCCAACCAAGAAAAGCAAGAGCAAAGCAGCCAACAGTGCTAGAACTGTAATGGTACAATAGTGCTGTGTGTTCAGGTGTCCCAGATCGTGTACCAGTGATGTACTCTGTTAAAAAACAACTTGCGTATCCAGCATTTCTTTTTAGTAGCTTTGCCCCTTTTGTTTCACTCTCTTTATGTGAAATCCATTCCTCCAGTTCCACACAACAAAACATGGTGCTAAGTCAGCTGACTAGCATTTACACTTACTTTTCCATCTAGAAGAAATTCCACTGCAGAAAGCAATTAAAAATATTAAACATTTTCAGTGTTCTCTCTCTATTCTACTTAAAGGCATTAAACCACTGCTGACACAGGAGGAAATGAATTGTTCTTGACTGCAGATAACCCCTTTGAACTCTACTGATCATGACCCTCAGTCTGAGATGCAATGTCCAGGCTGAGTGAGCATCTACTACCTCATAAATGAGCCACAAAAAATATGTTTCTTTCTATATTATGATATTCTATATTCATTTTTGGAACAGAATTCTTCATCAAGCACTGGCATCCAGGTTTCACACCTCAAATGACTTCTTGAAATTCAAAACTCCAATGAAAATTCATTCATATCATAAAGCAGCCATAACAGACAGCAAGAACATTTGTTGAAAGCTCCTCAGAAGTCACTGATTATGGAAAAATCAAGTAAGCTTTATGCTCCAGGACCCAGTATCTCTAGCTAAAATGCATTAAAATTAAAAACCAAAATAAACCTCAAGTTTATCATCCCTATCTACAACTGGTGGTGTGATACTTCCCTTTATAGTAGTATGAATCTTCCACCTCCTAAGAACAATGAACTTCAGAAAATAATATAAAAGGAAAAATATCTCTTGCTTTCAAGAATATAATTTCAGAAGTGACTTTCTAAAAATAGTGTAGAACAAAGAAGAGTTGGGCTAAAATATGAATGGCTATTTGCTTTGTATTGATCCTGTTTTAATCTCTCTGTAAAGACTAGGTATTTGTAGGTGTGGGGCATGGCAAGTAAGTGGAATGAATGGGACATCAAAATTATATAGCAGTCATACTGTTCTTTATTATATAGATGTTTGTGTGTACATATATATATATATATAAACCTCTTATCTGCTCTGTGTACCTTATACCAGGAAAAGAAAAGAGAATACTGCTGCTGTTACTTTAATTCCACTTTTTGGAAATTATTTTAATAAAGAAATTTATTTATAAATTTTGCAACATCAAATTCATATGAATATTTTATTCATATAAACATCTAACAGAGCGAACTGCAGTCTTCTCTGGTCTTGAAGCCTAGCAGCAAGCTACATAACTGGTTTTCTATCTGAGTTTTCCCAACGACCACTGGAAAGCTGATGGGTTTTCCCCTCATTTTTACATTCTGATTCTCCTGCCCATTGTAGGGAGATGCCTTACGTCTCTCAATCGCAGCAGCCCATCTTGCCTGGAGAAGGAAGAGGAGGATAAGTGAGAGGTTGTATGGTGCTGAGTTGTCAACTAGATTTAAATCAATACAGCCCCCTTCTGAGAACAAGAGAACTAAATCAAAATTCAGACACTTACCTCTCAATACCAAAATGTAACACTGACCTGAACATCAGTGCTGGGCTGAACTACTTAAGAACAGGGACCCAACAGACTACACTGTTGCCACACTGAGTCGCCATGTTATTTCCACAAATGGGTTATTAAAAGCCTACAACTGTTTCCATGAGCCTGTCACATAACTTTCAAATAAACTGTTTCTTCTTTCCTCTCTTCTTGCCTATGCCAATTAATAACAATTTGATTCAGAAAATGGTCAAGGATCAAGAAGACAAAAGACATCCTATTTGCTGTAAAAATGCAGGGGCAGCAAGCAAAAAGCCAGACAGCTATTTTAAGGCAAACAAACTGTAGGTATCCTAGGAAAGCAGCACAGCAACAGCCACACTGCAGAAAACAATGGCACATCATCAAAAGCCTCCATGAGCCAGTAGATCAAACGTGCATACTTGTCACTGGACAATATATGCTTTAACACAATGCCATTCCACCTGCAGCTGTGCCTGAAAAACAGGAACAACCTGATGGCACCATTAAGAGTCTTGTAACCAAGCTTGCCATTTAAAAAAGCTCCTAATGACGTTTTATACTTCAAATGCGACTACGTATGTTTAAATTTTTCAGTGTTAGCTGCCACATACTTCTCTTTTGATGACTGTGTTCACATTTATATTCAAAAGATGCATACTTAAGAGTTTTGCTACTTAGTATATTCACAGAGAAACTAAGAAACAACAGAAAAAAGTGAGTCCTTGGCTACCATCATCTTCTTGCAATATCAAGCTCACCTGGGAAAGGGAGACATTTCTAGCAAAATGTATTTAACATGCTTAAAAAAGCATTTTTTATTTTTACTTTTTAATTCTTGATTTTCTCTTTTTTTCCTCTGTCTTACATAAGACTCCATTTTACCATATTACATGTGTTCATCCAGCAATCATTTGTGCTCAACTTTAAGCATATCTGTAAGCTCGCTTTAACATATTTAGTCAGCAAAGAACTTGTTTAAATGTATATTTGCAGTTAAAGACAGAAAGCTCAGCACCTGATGGACAGGACCCTTTAATAAAGCTAGGATAAACTGGAACCGTGATAAGAAATCACTGAAACTACTTAGAAAACAGAAATACAGTTCTGTAAAATACATTTTCTTCTAGTTCGTAGGATTTACCTGGACCAATTTCTAGTTCTGAACATGGTTTTCACAATACTTTTTATTCCTGCTTAAACTACTATAAAAATTGTTTAAAACTATCAGACATGATTTTATGGTAACAAAATTAATTTCTTGGTAAATATTTTACAGAACAAAGTCACAGCATGACTGATGGAATTCTACTAAAATGTAAAAGCAACGTCAAAAAAAGCTAACACTACTTGCAACAACATTTTCACCACAAACAGTGCTTTTTTTGCTTTACTCACAATTAACAGAAATATGTTGTACAAATAGACTCCTTTATATAATACAATATAAGGAATTAATGTTTAGCACAACTTGCTGCAATTGGACTACAACTGTGGGCTTGACCATGCCTAGACACTGACTGCTATGCTGTAGCTGATTGAAACCAACAGAAACAGTGTTCAGCCCCAGCTATATTGCCATACGTACACACCCCTCAATAGACACTGTTCTGCTCTTCACCATGCTGTAGAAAGGCTTTCTTCCCACACCCCTCTATAAATACATACATGAGAAACACAAACAGAAGCTGTTCACCTACTTGGGCTATCCAGCATGGGGGTTTTTCTTAGCTGTCGGTGGAGCTTACTCAGGCAAAGGAAGGGGGAGCACCACCAGCTACGAGGGAAGAGAACAGCAAGCCCTTTTGGTCTACAAAGCCCTGACAATATGCACCCACAGAAAAAGAGGACGGTGCTTATTTTAGTCCCAGGACTTTGTGGTTTATTTTACTTCTACCATCCAATTCAAAGCGCACTTCCTTGGTGAGATGAAACACTCTGTCGAGCGATGCACAAAGGAATTCTGAGTAATTCCTTCTTCATAATGTATTTTGAGAGCACCTGACCAATGTTATTTGCTGCAACCACTGGGATACAGTTAGACCTCTGAAGAAACAGAAGCTGGAGGAAGATGAAGAGATGACTCAACCAAGGAGGAACAAAATTCTTCAATGTTTATAGCAGTAACTACCACTGAGCTCAGCTTTCCAGAGAGTAGAATACAGGTTTTTTTCAGCTTGTTTGAAGTGCAATAGTGCATCTAGAGACAACACTAGCAAAAAGTGCTGGTATGCAACTTCAGTGACAAAAAACCATTTTACTTGGTGTGCAATTTAATCTTCTTGACTGTGGAATCCTGTGCTAGAGCATGTATTTTTAAGGATATCAATTTCTGCCTTTTCTAACCTTCACTTATAAACAGAGACCTGGGCTAGCATTCAACTACCTGAGCAGGATCAGACACTAGCCTTTTCAGTAATGTTCCCATCTGATGAGAGATATCAAGCATATGTAACAAGGACAATGATAGACATAGGGCTGTTTGTGTAGTCCTTTTAAATCAGGCAGGGAAAATAATACTATTACGCTCAATAATACTCTGAATTAATGGGTGATCATATAAACATAAAAAACAATGAAAAACTTGGTAATGTCAATGATGAATAATCACAAATATGACTGAATAACAGTGTTAACTCCTGGAAGGCCACATTCCTAGGCATTAAATATGGAAAGGCTGGGCTCCACTCATAAATTAACATAGATGCAAGTGCCCAGCAATACTTACTGCTTTTTAATATCTTCCCACAAAGCAGATTGCTAAACCCGTATTTACTAGTGTATATTCAGATTTATTATGAACACCAAACAAGTATTTGATGGAAGGAAATGTTGCACAAACATGCAGGAGCTACTTTTTCACATCACAATTTTCTGACATTTATAAATCCCATGTTCAGTAACTAAGAGAAATGAAATACTTCCAGCTGATGAAACCCAGTAGATAATTTGCAAACACCTCTCCTAGCGCTATTCTGTTCCACACATCTTCACAAGCTCACAGCTGAGGCCTCAGCTCTGCTGGGTCAGAAGCCCAGTAGAGCCCGTCCTCCTCTGTCATCAGGGATGGCAGAGAAAACTCTGGAATGTGCACTGTGCCTGATCCCATGGAGGACTGAAAGCGAGTCCAGCCACAGTGCTACATCTGGTATGCAGCTACTGACATCTGCAAGGGACCATTCTGGCATTGGGGATTATTAAATAGCATAGTACCTTCATCACTCTTCTTCTGTTTGAAGAATGTTTTCTGCTCTGGGGCTCGCAGAGAAGTTCTACATCACAAAAAACCTTCAATTGCTCAATATCTAAAGGACCTTTTTCTTTTTGTGTCAGTAAAAAAATTGGACTCTTCAAGTGTCCTTATAATGCATACATATGAAAAAGATTCTTTAGTCAAAGTGTCATCACGTAGACAGTTCAAGTCATGTACTCTGTTCAAATATTTAAAAAGTCAAATGTATTCATTTGTATTTTTTAAACTTCAAAGTCCTGCTGATAAATCTTATTTTCTGAGAAGAGCTGCGTCCTTCCTACTAAGCAAAACAGTGGTTACAGGAAGAGATTTAAATAATAAAATCTTTATTTGCTTAAAGTACAATCCTAAAGATTTGGACAAGTTGTCTTTGAAGTTAATATAAGTTTTACCTGAAAAGGACAAAGATTAAGCATTGATTTTGAGCTTCTTAATTGTCTTTAAAGCGTGCAGGCGTCTTTTTCTTTGCTTTTCATGAAAAAACAGACTTAGGACAGTTGCTACTAAAGCTTCATGAGCGTTAAAAACAGCCACCATCTGCTAAGAAGCAGAGAGAAGAGCCAGTGTCTCTTCTGAAGTCACTATCACAGCACATAACAAACAACCCAGACTGAAAAGAACAGCAACAGTCTTGTCAAACTTTTGTTTTGGTATAAAACACAAGAAGAGAAAACACTATTCGATCTTCACTAGGCTTATAATTCAGTTCAGAAAAAAGTAGAATGGAGGCCTGCTTTAGTAGATAACACTAATCCCTTCACCTCTAGGACAGCTGCTTTGTCCAACACAAGTTCCTAAACAAATAGAATTTGGTGTTCAGCTTTGCAGTAGTAGTTTGTATCACAGAAGTTACTCAGAACAATCAGCAGTCTTGGACAGAAAAAGTCAGTGTTAAGCTATCACAGGCTGTGAATCATCTCTGATACTGGGAAGGGTGGAATTGGAAGAAAAGGGCAGAGGTCAATACCAATGCAGCAGAATGACAGCATATGTTTTTGACCAGATGAACAGTATCTGGTTATATGAATAAAAAGTCAGAGCTCTCCACTTTCACCATTACTCCTTCACTGTCCCACTCACACCAGAATTAGGAGTAAATGAAAAAAGAAAATTAAAACAATTACAGTCCCATATATGACCTTTAGAAATTCAGATCTGAACTATGGAATGAGGTTGCTTGCATAAAGGTTGACAGCTGTGAAGTTAGGCATCTTGTATGCATCAAAAATGTAACAGACATGTGGAAAGCTTTCCAATGCAATCTTAACAAAAAGCAGCCTCTGCAAATTTTGAACTGTCTGTCAGCAACAGGAAATTCAGATTTTTGATCAGTGCTTAGCTTTCTGAAGACATTTACTCTGAAACACTCTCTATTCCACAAGCTATATGCCTTGTTTGTCAATGAGTCAGTTCCTGTTAATAAGTCATGCAAAATGATGCAGATTGAAGTTATGCAAAGAAAATTATCTTTCTTGAAACTACTGTGTTAGCTGATTTGCCTACTTAACATGTTGTGACAGCTTCAAGATCTTGAAACTGTCTAGAGATATACACAAACCATTAAAAACTCCAAGAAAAGCTGCATTTGAAATAATAGCAAGTGTCAAAATATCTTGGAAACGGTAGGGCAATAAAATATTAATAACAAAACAGCTGTTTAATGGCAGCCTACCAAACACTTACAACATACTGATCTTATTTATACAAGAGGAGATGTTATGTCACATTTGGAAAATTAAGTCCTATGGTTCTCCAGAATGCTTTAAGCACA
>JAOEHX010026123.1:14455-28151 GCA_025448015.1 Bolborhynchus lineola | reverse complement strand
TGACCCAAACTGACCAAAGAGGTATTCCATACCACAGCACATCATGCCCACTATATACACTGGGGGGCAGGGACCTGGAAGAGTGCGTTCACTGCTCAGTTGGATTTGGTATCTGTCGGTGGGTGGTGAGCGGTTGTATTCTCTTCCCTTGTTGTTTCCTTTGTCATCATTATTATTGGTGGTAGCAGCAGTGGTTTGTGTTATACCTTAGTTACTGGACTGTTCTTATCTCAACTCGTGGGAGTTACATTCTTTCAATTCTCCTCCCTGTCGCTCCAGGAGGATGCGGAGGGACGGTGGGGGAGCAAACAAACTGTATGGCTGATTTACAGCTGGGCTTAAACCACAACACTGAGGCACCCTCAAATTTAGAAGTTTGCTGAATAAGTATATAATTTAAAGAAAAAAATGAGTACAAGCAAAAATGCATACTTAGCATTACCATAATACTGTATCTCTAACCCCACATACCAAGAGCTGTATGAATATTCAACTACCAAACTGAAAGCTAAATATCAAGTCTATGATAAACAACATAAAAGTACTGACACATACATAAGCACACAAAACAGCAGAACAAAGAAACAAGCTTTTCGAGCAAGAAGAGAGTAAGGCTGTATGAGGTAATTTCTACAGTACACAGTATAAGGCAGTCTGACACACAGAAAACAAGCCTATTTATCACACTGCCTCCACAAGTCTACTTACATTTAAACATAAGTCTTTTGAAATATTTTTCTTTGTAGATGCATCTATACCAAAATTCAACTTCTAAAAAAATCAGGATTTAAGAGCATGTTTTTAACTGTTTATTTCCCTTTTACTTTTGATTTGATTTTGAAGAGGTAAATTACAGACATCTGAAACCTCTAGTCTAAAAAAAAAAGCCTTTAATGTTTAGAAACCTTTAAGATAGATAATTTCCTTAATAATTGGCAGATGCTGTTCTTATCAGCCAGCCAACTCCTAGTGCTGTGCGTTTAACCAACGAAAAGTAACAGAGCAAATTTGGAGACTTAGTTTTGTTGTTCCTTTTTTACATATCCTAGCTTCTGCGTATGAAAAATATTCCTTAGACGCTGACATAAAGTAAGAGGTATTAAACTCAAGAGAGTAAACCTATGGAATAAATAGGTTTGTGTAAAAAATGCAGAAGAGACATTTAGAAAGGGATAGAAGAGGAAAAACTCTCACCTAATAATCTAAAAAAATCTGTTTTGATACCAGTATCAACCAATCAGTAGTGATTTACAGAGACTCTGGTGCACTGGAAGTTCAAAACCACCCAGAAGAGAGACTGCACAATCTCTCTGGGCAACCTGATCCACTGCTGGGGTGTCCTCCAGAGGATACAGGATTTCCCTGTAGTCAGGCTGAACCTTTCCTGTTCCAGTTTACTCCTTTTATCTCTCACCCTCCCATCACATACCACTGTGCAGAGCCTGGCTCAGTCTTTTTCATTACCTTGCACTGGAGGGGCTGCTCTTAGGGTGCCTTCTCCAGGCAGAACAAGCCCACTTGCCTCAGTGTTTCCTTTTACAGAGCAAATGATTCAGCCCTGGATCCTCCTGATGGCCCTCTGCTGAACTTGCTTCAGTTTATTAGGTCTCTGCATTCACCCATGTTGAATTTCATGAGGTTTCTATCAGTCCATTCCTTGCTTCTTCACTGTTTGAGCTACTGTTCCTAAATTCTCTATAAGCACGAAATCCCAAAACCAAGTAACATTAACTGTTTCTTTATCACAAACTATTACTCTGTGAGATGACTGTAGCAAGTATTATATAACCAAAGTTGGTAGGGTGAGATGAGACAGTATAAGAGTAAAAAGTTCATAAAAAGTTTAGAATTTCTGTGACACTGCTTAGTTGACAGCTAGGATTAAACCATGACAGTCCTACGGAGAACAACTATAACATCTGGCCTTAAAATGCTGGGTTTTGGCACTTGGAAGTCTTTCTCTGGATTAAAATGTTATCCCTATGTTATGCACATACAGTTATATGAACACATTATTTTCATTATCACTACCTCTTTTCTACCATACTTTAAAAACAAATTGTTTTCTTAACTATAAATTACAACAGATTTTGTAATTTACTGCTACAGTGAACATGCAGAAAACATTAAAGTCTGACTTTTAGAAGAACAGTGTTTTACTTTAAGTAGCAATTTGCTGAATAAAAAGAGTAATCTTTATTTAATTAAGGCTATTTTCTTCAATGACTGACCTTGAGCATGCTTATTGTTTTTTTTGCATAATTATAGGTTATTTCCTTAAAATTATTAATCCTATTTTATATAATGATGTATAAAAACCTGCATTCCTCATGGCACCTCATAAATATCTAATTTCTTGCTGAACTTCTGTGTGTATTATATCAAACAGTTTCCTTTTTTGAATAGAAGATAAAGGATGTTGCAGTGGAAGAGATCAGAAGTTTTCTTTACTAAGCAAAGTACTTGCTAATAAAAGTGGTTTGGTAATACCACTGCCCAAATACACAGTAACTATAAATTTATAATTTCATCAAAATAATATAACTAAGCATATATTAAAGAATTTTTTAGAACTCTTTTAGAGGCTTCATAATCTAAATTCCTACTGACTTTTAAATAAGAATTGTCATTTTTCAGTGTGAAGATGCTTCGGAAAAGCAGGTACTACAAACTACACTATTTTCACCTGTTCTGAAAAATTAATTTATTAAACTTTAATTATGTTGTAGTTTAATATTTTTTTTCTTAAGTTTTAACAAGAATTATGTAGATGACAGAGGTATTCTGCTATGCACTTTATGAACACAGAATAAAAGACTGGCTCTCACCTGAAGCCTATGACAAGGCTTGTTGTGATAAGATCGGTTTTACACAGAGAAGATGGAGGTCAAAGTTCTAGTCCATGGCCTTTTAGCAGCAAGATTTTCTTGGAATATTCAAAATTCTTACTGAATGTATTAAAATCTGAAAGGAACTATTTAATAAATGTGATGAAATTCACATATAGTGAAAATATATTGAACAGATTTATTAATCAAAAATAACTTGCTTAAGAAATTCAGAAAATATCTTGACAAACAGATTCTTTACAATCATTTGTGAAATTAAATGGTATTCTGTTCCTTACTGAACAGTTTAGATAACAAGAGCAGTGGGAATTTTGATATACATTTTGTAGTTCAGAGTTTGATCCTGCTCAGGCTACTTGTGAGAATTTGCATGAGAGAAATTGATTCCCCAGACAGCCATGAGTAGTAAATACAGATATAGAATTATTTCAAAGCACCCAATATTCATTAGTTTAAAAATCCAAATGAATATTTACACAAATAAATCAAATTATTTGCTCAAGGCTTTGTTCCCTAAGACTTTTCCCACACAAAAATTCCAGCTAAGACTTCTGTGTTTTGACAGGAGGATGCAATTGCTGATTTCGTGCAAAGGCTGTGCAAGCACCGCAGGCTATGTCGTATGTTTCCATTTTATTCAGCTTTTGGAGATATAATTTTGATTGAGAAATCTTTCATTTTGAAGGATCGGAGTGAAGTATCTTAACTGCAGAAGATTTTCAGCTACAGTTTCTTGTCTAGGTTCCCTCTTTACACAGCAGAGTCAAAAAATGATTCTGCGCTTGGGACTGGGATGAAGGTCAGAATTAGGATTAGATTCAGAATTAAAGGCAAGTTTAAAACTTCATTTAGAATGTGTCTGGAATGCAGCTGCTAAAGGAAAGAGGAAACTGGAAAAAGAACTTGGCTATTTGAGCTTTTTTATGTGAACTGATGAGAGGCTGGCAGCGACAGGGGAGAGACAGTTGCTTAAAGCTCAGCCTTTGCTCAGGTTAGGATTATGACTGAGTAAAAATGAAAGCTGATTTCTCTCACACCTTTTTTTTTTTACTTATTTTGCTTAATTTAATTTTATTTTACAGCTGTATACCCAAGAGTAGCAAGATGGGACAACAGAATAACAGTATTTAGATTTTTATACTCCTGAACTGTGTTTGAGCTCTTCAGAACTCACTAAACAAAGGCAAGATTTTTTTAATAGAAATTATAGGAGGCTCATACATTTGTAGTAAATAGTGCAATAGGCTGAGAGGAACCTTACAGAATTCAGGAAGAACTTATGCAAAGTCCTCCAACTGGGAAGGAACAATGTCCAGCAATGTTACAAGCCAGGGGCTGCCTGGCTGGGAAATCACTCTATCTGAAAAGGACCTGAGCATTCTGAGAGACAGCAAGCCCATAAACCAGCAGTATGCCCTGGCAGCAAAGGTCAACAGTTTCCTGGTCTGTATGAATTGCAGCAGAGCCAAGAGACTGTAATTAGCCCCCTTTATTTGGCACCAAGTAGACGACATCTAGACACCATGTCATGGGCTCCACAGCAAAAGGAAGACTAGATCAGCTGGGTGAGTTCAGTGGATGCCCACCAAGATGATCAGGGGCTGGATCACTTGCTCTGTGAGGAAAGTCTGAGGGAAGTGAGCTTGTTCTGCCTGGAGAAAAGGTGGTTGCAAAGGCACCTAACAGCAACCCCTGCAAAATCTTTGAGGAAGTCTTCCAGAACATGCTGCTGGGCTCTGCACAAGGCATTCTAGCCTACACACAATGTGCTCTAACCTACAGGCAATATTTCTGAAATTTCAGTTTGGATAGAAGAAAAAGAAAAGACATTCTTTGTAGACAATGTCTGGAATTTTTCACCCTTGAAGGCATAATGCAGGATATGTGCCTGAAATATGAGTACAAATATTCTACCAGCAGATCAATTGGGAATGCTAGTAAGTGTCTCTTCTGGCAGCTGTGTGTTGAATGCTACTTCTGAGGAAATGCAGAAGCTTGAATTTTTGCTTAGTGGCAAAAGTACCTGATGAGTTGTGAGAAGGCCTGGAAATAAGACCAAAAGGTGAATATCGCTATAGAAGTTACAGAGGCACCTTAGAGAACAGTGTAATTACAGTGCGTTTATGCAGAGGTCCAATGATCTTACCTCATCTAACATTTTACTAAGTTAATGACTAAGGTAGAAACAATGCTTTATTCTAAAGCAATTGACCACACAAAGAAGGTCCTATGCAACTTCATATCTAAGGTGCCTGTCAACACGAAGCAAAAATCTTTATAAATGGGCTACAGGAAAAGTGACAAGCAGAGCTTTGAACTGACTGACACTAGTTTTTACCTGCTGAGAACTAACACAATGATCTCATACAGATACAGATGTATATGTCCTACTGCCTGAGAAATGAAAATTACTTCCTTATTCCACAGAACTACTGACCCCAGAGGCACTATTCCAAATGAGAAATTTCTGATCAAAAAATTCAAACCATTTTCTAGTCTTCATTCTTTTAACTGGGGAGAAGTGTCTGAAAGCTCATTTGCATCAAACTATATAGGGAACCAATTTTATAGAACCTGGATAAAATGCTAATAGGATTTCAAGATCCTGTGATGGTGTCTTAGAAAGGGGATGCGGAAGAAGGAATAAAGTATTCCCAAGGATTAGAAAGTACAGTCATAGACTAGGATATTAAAAGCCAGAATTTATACATAGCCATTAGGATTTAAATCTGTCAGTCTACCCTTGAGAAGACATTTGACTGGAATTATGGGTGGTGGATCTCTGTGTGTAGGATTAACAGCTTTCAGCTATCTGACAGAACTGTCTCACTGCTGAGGTATTTGATGCTGAGAACCGACAACAGCAGACCATTATTTACTCCTTGAAAAATTCTAGAGAATTCTGAAGGGGCTAGGGCAGAGAAACAGAACAGTTTGCAAGAAAGCAATGCTGTAGGAGGACTGCTCTAGGGAGGACTCTACCCTGGAAGTGTCTTGGAATAGTCCTAATGGTCTCAGCACAGGCACAGGCTGCACTGCAGAGTGCAGTGCTTCAAGCCAATGATAAAAAAATATATATGTTGTTCTTCTCAAAGGAAGCAGTGCTCCATCTGAAATGATGCCTGTAATTTGAAGGTAAAAGTATCAAAGTTGGAGATCTGGATCTTGCTGTGATTAAAGATCCATGCCTACTCTGAAGAGTAACCATGAAGTCTGTATGTTGAGTTGTCTGATGCTGGGGGACTTTCTTATTACCATTGTAATGAGACTTGAAGGAGTCCCTACTAGTTAAAAAACAATTAACTGGTGTCCGACATGAACATTAATGACAAAGTGGGAAGTGGTACGAGATGGTAAAGAGTTTAGTCAGTCGACAAGAACAGAAAGTCTATGCTGCTTGGCCTCTATGTATGTCAGAAGCTGACAACAATAAAGTAGTTAGAATAGCTGAAGAAAATACCTGAATACCCACAGAGCAAATAATTCTTATCAAAACTTTGACAGTGCCTCAGGATGCCATGTTTTATTGGAAGCAGGCACAGGCTGGTAATATGTAACGTTCATTAAAAATGAAAATATTTCAGAGCAGATCTTCTAAGGCTGTTAGTTTTTCTGATAATTACAGGAAGAATTTTCTGACAACACCCTCCTGCAGCCAAGACAGCACATGGTGTGACAGTACTAGAACAGAACAGTCCAAATGAATGCCCTTTTAACAAAGATGAGCTGGAGATGTGTGAGGAGAAAGAAGATGTCCAAAAAGATGAAAATGGTTTGAAATCACAAGCAATGCCAGATACATGTGTCTTCTGCACAGATTTTGGAGCTGTACACTGAGAATCTATTGTACTGCTATTTTCAACATGCAGATCATGTATTTGGTGAGCAAAATTTCCTGCAGCATGTTTCCTCTGAATAGGGAACTCAGACTTGCTCTGCTAGCTCCTGTCCCTTTTTTCCTGGTCTACTGTTTTTGGCTGGCATAGAGTTAATTTTCTTTGTAACAGCCTGTATGAAGCTATGTTTTAGGTCTGTGATGAAAAGAGTGTTGGTTAAACAACCATGTTTTGGTTATCGCTGACCAGTGCTTACACAGAGTAAAGACCTTTTCTGCTTCTCACCCCACCCCACCAGTGAGTAGGCTGGGGGTACACAAGAAGCTGTGAGGGGACACAGCCAAGACACCTTACCCCAGCTTATCAAAGAGATATCCTGTAACATATGACAAAGTGGTCAGTAATAAAAGCTAGGGAAGAAGAAGGAAGGGGGTACATTTGGAATTATGATGTTTGTTTTCCCAAGTAACTGTTGCGCATGATGGAGCCCTGCTTTCCTGGCAATGGCTGAACATCTGCCTGCTGATGGGAAGTAGTGAGTGGAATCCATATTTAGCTTTGCTTTCATGCGCAACTTTTGTTTATCTATTAAACCATCTTTATCTCAATCCACAAGTTTTCTAACTTTTGTCTTTCCAGTTCCTTTCCCCATCCCACTGGGGGTGAGTGAGTGAGTGGCCATGAGGCATTCATCTGACTAACAGGGTTGGCCCATGACATTTAGAAAGCTTCAATATTCAAGCTGTAAACCTCCTGGCAAAGGAGCTTCATGCTGGCTTTTGGCCACTATGCATTTCTGCATCTTAAACTACTGAATGGAAACCTGTAGTCTTGTACTGCCATTAGCAGTTAAATATTTAGCTATTAAAAGCTGCAACAGACTTGGCAGCTCAAAAATGTGTTCTTTGTCATTACTGGTACCGCAAACAGTTACAGGGGGTGGTATGGAAGAGGCCTCAATAGAGCTGCCATTTTTTTTCCTCCTTATATTCCAGATGTTACTGTCAGCTCCATACTGATTTAAAAGCAGCTCCAGGGACCATGACTTAATCTGCTCATTGGAAATGAAAAGAAAGAAAAGGACAAAATACCCAAGTAGTTTGTAAGATTTGAGGACATGGGTCAAAAGAAAGACAGATGTTTTAATTTTCAGATATGCAATTGATAATCCCTATTTCTTCTTTTCATTTCTACTCCTGTTGCCTGTTGTCCTGATTTCTAGGAAAATGGACTAGTTTTCAGGAGCAATCAGTGGTGTTATTCTGAATTTGGGATCCCCTATGTATTGCCATTATCTTCTAAGAATGACAATTCCATAACACCTAACTTCTGCACACAGGCTTTCAGCAGACAGACTTAAGATTTTTATATACAACTAGGTCACAATCCACTGCTGCAGAGGCAAAAAGGTCTTCCCTAGAAATACAGATTCACAACTGTCATGCTCTAAGTGTAATATACAGAGCAAAGGCAGATTCAAATGAAAGTAGCCTGATGAAAGACACCAGAAGTAAAATTGAACAAATTTCTTTCCTCCCCAAGTGACCATGGATGGATGTGTCCACATGTAACTTATAACAATAAAAATTAAATTAATGTTAAAAAAAGTGTAGTGTTACCAATTATAGAAAGGATGTTACCAATTATACAAAGAGCATACATCCATAAGCCCCAAATCTTGAGCTAGATGGTTATCTTTGGGTTCAACATAATAACTTTCTTTTTCCCTTTCACTTATTTGAAGAGATGTTGTATTGATCCAGGCTTTGTGTACTGCTGAAATATTTGAAGGGGAAATTCAAATTGTAACTGCTAGCAATGTTAATTTGTGACCAAAGAAATGATTTGGCATGGTGGGCAAAATGACTCATCTGCAGAAGGGGTTAAACTGGCTGGAAGCTGGAACACCACCAAAGACAGAAAGACTCCCTGTAAGGGAGTAAAGTTTCCCTTGCAGATGAGATGATGCTCTACAAGACAGCACGGTCCTGTAGAAATCCTGGAACACCAGTGCTCAGGGCGCACCTTTGGGCAGCAGAGCTCGGGAGGGGGAAAAGGGAAGTATGGACCCAACACAGGGCTAAGGCATCCTAAGGCATTGCTCCTGGAATTGGTGCCACTGGAAGTGTAAACAAGGAATCGGCTTGTAATGTAACTTTGCAGACTCTCTGTAGAACCAACTATGGTGGTAGGACTCTATCCAATACTTGTTTTAAAAATATATTTCAGCACAAATGTGTGTTTAAGTCACCTCAAGGAGTACAATAAAAATCCCCCAACACATTACTGAAATTAGGTTCCTGCTGTGAAAGATTGTTTTCAGACTGTAAATCTACTTGAAGTTTGCTCTATCAAAGTATCTTAAATATTTTTTTAAACTCAAATTACTCTCCCCTTCTATACCCCAACAAACTCAGTCCCACTCCTGGCTGAACTGCTGCATGCATAAACTAACAGCAAAATGGGAATGAGATCTCTGTGATGAAAAACATTTATCCTCAATTAGGCCTCTGGAGTAAATTCTGATGGGGAGATTTCTGTTTATTACTATCTTCTTTTAAATTATGCTGTAATACCATGTGCCATATTTCCTGGATGTGTAACAAATGCTGTTTCCGTGTGATTTGTTTATACCTTTGGAAGCTTGCCACCAATAAGCTCCATTCCCCCAGGAAGAGGTAAAGTTGAAACATGAGTGCTGTGTTGGGTACGTACTAGGTAAACTACTGCACTGTCTGTGCAGACCTGTAGTAAAATTTAATTAATATTAAATAAATATTGGTCTTTATTTATATTATTGTCTTAAAAATATCACCCACTGGTCTTTTCCATTCTACTAAAATTGGGATATCACTTCTATTCACATTACCCTAAAGGAACTTGCAGAACTAAAAGATGAATGAATGAATGAATTCTCTCTGGTATACTAGAAGAGCTTGGCATATTTCTCAAGGCCTGTTAGGTGTAGGAGCAGCCATTCACCTACCATCCTTTTCTCCTTTTCCCCAATTTTGTTTACATTGGCTTCTAGGATATTGTAAGCTCAGTATCCTTTTCCCCCCAGAACATCAGTGATTTTCTCTTCATTTTACTGTGACTGCCAAATTGTAAGATTCTGATCTTGAGAGGATTAAACGAAAATAACTCTGTCTGTCTTCCCTTCTCACACACCACTTCTAGAGAGTATCGGTTTCCCTTCGGTGATCATGAATTTCAACGCTCCTGAAAGAGATTCAGACTCTAAGACCCAGACAGAGCTGTTGGTGTTTTTTTTAACAGCTTGCTGGCAACAGCTTTATTTAAACTCACCCCACAAATACTGTTTATCATTTCCAATATCCCAGGTCAAACAGAAAAGTCATTCAATCTGGGGCTGGAAGGAGCGACAGTGACAGTCTGCTCTGACCTGATTCAAAACGGTGGTCGTCGACCACTAACGGCCATTTGCCGAGGTATCTCCAGAGAGGAGCCTTCAATCCGGAGCGAGGGGAAGCCCCGCGTCCGGGAGCCTCAGCTCCCAGCGGGGACAGCCACCGAGGGAGCCTGAAGCCCTCGCCGGGCGCTGCCCGGGAGCCCGCAGCTCCGCGGACGCGAACAGGGACATTCAGGGACGGCCCCGCCCTGAGCGGGTACGACCCGGCCCCGGGCCGCGCGGGAGCTGCGCGTGGCGCGGCGGTTGGTGCCGGCAGCGCGAGCGGGCGGCGGGCGCGATGGGGAGCGCTCGGCTCAGGGCCCGGGCCCGGTCTGGGAGCTCTGCTCTGGGTGCCCCGGCGGGGGCAGCGTCGGCACCGGACAGAGCCGGTGAGAGGAGAGAGGCTGCAGCGCGGACCTCGGAGTGCAGGGGGCGCTTCCCCTTGTCTGCTGAGGCGGGAGCGCGTAATGGACATGGCTGCACTCAGTGCGCCCTGGTGGAGGTCCTCCTGCGGCAGGGCCTGAGCTGCGGGACGCTGCCAGTAGGCTGAAAGATGTCAGGGAAGCCGAGAGGGACCTGGACTGCTTGCTCCAGGCCCGAACTGTGCAGGGGCCACAAGTATCCGCCACAGTGCCTACAGAAAAGGTGGGCATTAATGCAGGAAGCCGGGAGCTAGCAGCAAACATAAAAACAACAACAACAAAAGGAGGAAGAGGGCAATTAAAAGCACGGCTCTTCCTCCAAAATCTGGTTTCCCCACCTAGAACTGCTTTGGGGCTAATGAGGAAATGCACACTGCACCAGATGAACAACCTGCTGATGCACCAGTAAAGAGGATCACTGCTGGTGCCCCCAGGAAAAAGCGGTGGGTCATAGTAGTAGGTGACTCTACTTTGAAGGGCACAGAGGCACCCATGTGTCGTCCTGACCCAGTCTTGAGGGAGGTGTTGCCTACCAGGGGCTCGAATCAAGGATATTGCTGTGACACTGCCTGGTCTAGGCATGTAATAGTGACTATTACATACTTCCAGTGGTCCATGTGCGTGCTAGCGGTACAGACAGCAGTAGCCTGGACAACATTAAGGGGGACTCCAGAGCCCTGGGAGAGGTGAGTAGGGGCTCTGGAGCTCAAATTGTCTTTTCATCAATCCTCCAGGTCAAAGGAGGGGATCTTGAAAAGGGCAGGTGGATTTGGCAGGTCAAGCAATGGTTAGAATGGTGGTGCCATAGTCAGGGGTTTGGTTATTTAGAACATGGGACCCTATTTGGGAGGCCAGATCTACTGGAGGCTGGTGGACCTGCTCTGACAAAGAAGGGGAAGAGCTTCTTTGGTAGGAGACTTGCCAGGCTGGTCATGGCAGGATTAAACTAGAGGTATTGAGGGAGGGGTTCATCGATCCATCCCCACAGTCCCAGTCAGTTGCCAGCACCTGTCATAAGTGCTTGGAGCAATGCAGAGCTATTTCAGGTGCTCCAGCCAATGTGAGTCAGCTTTATTTGGAGCTCAGCTCAGATGCCTCTGTACAAATGCCCGTAGTATGGGGAATAAACAAGAGGAATTAGAGATGTGTGCACGGCTACAGGGATATGATATCATTGGCATCACAGAAACATGGTGGGATGGCTCCTATGATTGGAGTGTTGGAATGGAAGGTTATAAGCTCTTTAGAATAAATGCAAGCCAGGCAGATGGGAAGGGAGAGTTGCTATTTATGTTAGTGATAGGCTGGAAAGACTGCAGCTCCATCTGGGAACAGGTGATCAGTCAAAAGAAAGTTTGTGGATGAGGGTCAAAGGGAGAACAGCGATGGGGGACATCACTGCAGGGATCTGTTACAGACTGCCAGATCAGGAGGATTCTGTGGATGAAGCATTCTACAGACAGATAGGAACAACCTCACGCTCGCAGGCCCTTGTCCTCAAGGGGGACTTGAAACATGCTGATAGGACAGTATGGCTTGGCACAAGCAGTCCAGGAGGTTCCTCGGTTGTGTGAAAGACAACTTTTTCTTGCAAGTAACAGAGGAGCCAAGAAGGAGAGGTGCCATGCTTGATCTTGTGCTCAGCAAGAGCGAGGGGCTGATTGTAAATGTGATGCTCCAGGGCAGCCTTGGTCAAGTGCAAGATCCTCAGAACAGTGAGAAGAGCATGTAGCAAGCTCACTGCACTGGACTTCAAGAGAGCAGACTCTGGCCTCTTCAGGAGCCTGCTCAGTAAGGTTCTTAGGATAAAACCGTAGAGGACAGGGGGACTGAAGACTGGTTGATATTCAAGGATCACCTTGGTTGATATTCAAGGATCACTGAGCTGTTCCAAACTCTGGAGTATTGTGACCCACCTAGAAAGAAATGTGGCAGGAGGGCCAGGAGACTTTCATGGATAGATAAGGAGTTGTTGAGGAAAAACTTAGAAGGGAAAAAAGAAGTTTATAGAACATGGAAGCAAGGACTGGTAGCCTGGGAAGAATACGTGGATGTTGTTTGGGAAGCTAGGGACCAGATCAGGAAATCTAAGGCCCAGTCTGAATGGAGCCTGGCAAGGGTTGTGAAAAATAATGGGAAGGGCTTCTATAGGTATGTAGCAAGTAAAAGACAGACTAGGGAGAATGTGGGCGCTCTCTGGAAGCTATCAGAAAAACTGGCTCCCCTGGATTTTGAGAAGGCTGAGGTTATCAATGACTTCTTTGCTTCAGTCTTCACTGGCAAGTACTCTGACCACACCACCCAAGTGCTGGAAGGCAGACGCAGGGACTGTGAGAATAAATACCTTAGGCTCACTGTAGGAGAGGATCAGGTTCGAGATCATTTTAGAACCTGAATGTGCATAAGTCCATGGGACCTGATGAAATCCATCCATGAGTCCTGAAGGAGCTGGTGAGTGAAGTTGCTGACCCTCTGTCTGGCATATTAGAAAAGTCATGGCAGTCAGGTAGAGTACCTGAGGACTTGAAAAAGGGAAACACAACCCCCATTTTCAAGAAGAGGAAATGGAAGACCCAGAGAACTACAGATGAGTTGGTTTCACCATTGTGTCTGGCAAAATCTTGGAGCAGATTTTCCTGCAAAGCATGCTAAGGCTCATGAAAAACAATGAGGTGGCTGGTGACAGCCAGCATGGCTTCACTCAGGGGAAATCCTGCCTGACCAATCTGGTGGCCTTCTGTGATGGGGCTACAGAACTGATTTGTTGGACAGGGGTAGAGCAGTAAATGTCATCTCCCTGGACTTCTGCAAAGCATTTGGCACTGTCCCACACAGCATCCTTGTCTCTAAACCTCTAAACTGGAGAGACACCAGTTTGATGGATGGGCCACTTGGTGGTTAAAGAACTGGCTGGATGGCCGCATGCAGAGGTTTGTGGTCAATGGCTCAATGTCCAGTTGGTGACCAGTAACAAGTGGTGTCCCTTAGGGGTCGGGGTTGGGATCGATCTTCTTCAATGTTTTTGTCAGTGACATGGACAGTGGGATTGAGTGCACCCTCAGCAGTTTGCCAATGACACCAAGCTGGAGGGAAAGAATGCCATTCAGAGGGACCTTGACACACTTGTGAGGTGGGCTGATGCCAACCTTATGAAGTTTAACCATGCCAAGTGCAAGG